>JAXBDA010001157.1:0-60511 GCA_036023075.1 Gaultheria prostrata
TTATTTCTTTTAGTCATGTTAAACAGCTTCCGCACTTTTGTTTATTTAGCAATTTTGTTAATAAATTTGGAGTTGGAGGATATTGGATATTGGGCTCATTTTGCTATAAAAATTTATTGGTTTGGTTCACGTATTTTGGCTTGAATAAAATATGCAGTTCTTTTTAATTTGTATGAGTTGTTAAAAATATTTTTATTTAGGCTTCGTGTTCCATAATTGTTAAATGGTTCACGGCCGGTCATGCTTCCGGATTTGGGGCGTGACAAAGATTATTTTCATTATTGTTGTAATTAATTATGTTTTCATTATTTGAATGATGTTCACACCGCTTTTCAGCAGCTTTTGGTTTACCAAGATCCACTCCGGTAGTGACCCTCGTCTTAGTATGACAGCTCATGTTTTCAATTTGTCCAACCTCTAATACCATTTGTATTCCTTTGACCACATGTCATACAATATTCTCCCCTCGGGCCTAGGTCTTCAAAATGTATTGTGCACTTGAAAGCTCACATTTAAAACTTCACAAATATTCCCAAAAGATTCCGGACCCTATGAATGAAGTCACATGAAGGCATCAAACCTAGATACTTCGTAGTGTGAGCTCTGGACTGTTCAACGCATGTTAAATTAAGGGTATCTCTGGGCCAATGCAAATAATGTATGGCTACGACATGAGGATCGATCAATTAAAATGGCATCAGAGCTAGAACCAGCCAAACATTTGGGCTACCTAAAGTGAATATGTACGTCCCTAAGCGAAGTTGATTGTGGTGACCAAAATCCAATACAGCTTAGGGCCAAAGAAGAATGAGTTAAGATGAAAGTACCAAGTCTATGTACCATGGCATGCATTGTTTGGCCTAATGTCAGGTGAAATGTCTTATAACTACCCCTTTGTACCATTATCATAATTAGTGAAACGTCTATAACGCTGAGCTAGCCCAAAGAGGACCGTATTGTGTAATGCATGCCAGTGCATTACATTCTCCTTGTCCTTAATAGTACATTTTGTATCTTTTTGGGAATTTTCTTCTTGATGACCTCTATCCAATTGAAAGACACATCAATTCATCATGTCAATGTCAATCACACCCTGATGTAATAAATTTTACCCTTTCCCGGAAGTCGATGATTATTCATAGCTATTACCTTGACACCAAAGAAGAGTTTGACACAATTTCTTTATTTCTGTCTTAGTTAATCCTGATTCGACATTAAAAGTATACTGATTTTTCATGAACAACTGAATACTTTTGATTGTAAATACTAAATACAGCATATTTGATTCCATCCATGGTGCGTTGCTCCTTTACTATTTTTTATTATAATTTACATAGAATAATAGGCTTCCATAGGTTCTAGATTCTGTCTATTATATTATATTTACTTTTATATAGCGATTTTGATTCTGCTCACTTAGATAGTCAACCACATCCAAGCTTCCTATCTCATTTATGTCTTTTCAAATGCTCATTTTGAACATTGTACTTCAAATATAATAGCCCTACATGGGACTTCATCATTCTCTTACAAATCTTTAACCTTTCATTCACAGCTTGATTAACTATTCTCTCCTTTCTTTTCCTGTAACCACCTATCTTTTCACACTGCAGAATTGTTTTCGATCCTTCAAATTCCCTGAAGAAAGTACTCTTTTTCATACTCCAAACTTTTCCAAAGAAGTCAAATTACTTAAAGACATGTTTGTTTTTCCAGATTAAAACATTGGATTCGACGACAAATCAAACGAGACCACAGGTTCCATACCAAGACAAAACGGAGGCCCAATACAAGACTATACAAAACTTGGATATTCATCATCCTACAAGTTCGAAGTGTACATGAAAAAAATAGTCAAACAAGAAATACCAGCAATTGGAATTCAAATAAAATACATTGATTACATACAACTTCATTAAGATTCGGACAGACGCAGATATTACGCACCAGACAAATCTTTTTTTCTTTTTTCAGTTGTACACCCAGCACTCATCTATTGAAAATAATAAGTTTGTGGCAAACACAAAAAAGACCAATATCGATTTTGTTCATTGCCTCTTCGCTATTGTCTTAGAGTCGGTAAATCAGTGCACACATCTTTCCAAACACACTCCACCCAAGGCTTTTTGTATTTTAAGGGTAAGTTAAGTGTTTGTGATTTTATGAGCTCATTAAAACAACAGTGTAATAAGTAATATTATTCCTTCCAAAGGATTTAATTACAACCATGAGTTTTACAAGGTAAATTCAAGAATTGACAAGTGTTGGAGTCCATCTAAAGGATTTTCAACCACGTAACCCAACAACACAGCTAAGAAGAAGAACATGCATGATGAACTACTCATATTGGGAAAGATTAATATACTTACATTGATTATCATGTCATCCCAAGTTTCTTGATATGAAGGATCCTGCTTTAGGTCTTCAGTGTCACTCACATAAGCTTTCATTTTTGGAATCTAGAGCTTACGAAGCAAGGAAAGAAGTTAGAATCCAAGGCATAACCACTTGAAAAGATCTACCTTAACCCCATTTTTTTCTGACAAAAACCATCTATTGATACTACAAACTAGAATATTAACCCAAGAGCAAATTTCCGCAAATAACATCAAGCATAGAACATTCATGGATTCCCGTCATTCAAATAGTTACTATTATTCACAAAGTAGAACACAAAATCACATAAGTTATCATATTGGTACCAGCTGCGCAGTGGCCCACCCCAGATACTGAAACAATGCCTGCCCATCAAGGTAATAGATTTTGAAAATACACAAATTAAATAGTGAATTTGTTTTCTTTCTAAACTAAATTAATGACGAAGTAGAGTAACTAAGGTCTGGAAAGCACCAATTTCTTTATGTCGCCTCTTATTCTGTTCCAACAAGCAGCTTCCAGGGTACAACTTGGAACGCCTCAGTGGCCAACTAGGAAGCACGGGTACTGGTACAGCATACGGGTACGGGTACGCAATACGGCAAAAACATAAAAAAGTAGGGTACGGGTACGTCAAATAATATATTTTTTTTAAATAAAAATTAATTATTTTTAATATTTTAAAATTGATTTTTAATATTTTTAATATATTTTTAGTAAATTTTAATTTAATATATGAAATAATAAACATTTTATGAAGTAAAAGTACATTAATTCTTTTATTGTGGATAATAAAAGCCCAAAAACAATTATTTAAAACCACTTTTACTCCAAACTATTAGTAGCCCAAAGAAAATGAATAGGCCCATTACTAGTATTAGACATGTAGCCCAATATAATACTCCAGCCCAACTTCTATTAGATGCAGTCATCGTCTTCCACGATGACAATTCAAAGAACCAGCGAGCAGCAGCCATCGCCGATCTGCCTCTGCCTTCTCGAAGCCAGGTACCCCTATATTTTCTTCAGTCTTCCTTCTCTCTTCATCTTCTCTCTTCTATTTCTTCTTCTTCGATGACAGAGTTCGATCTTGATCTTCATCCAACGTCTAACAATGGCGGATCCGTCTTCCAAGCCCTAGTCGCAGGAGTTTGAGAAGCTCAGATCCTTCTGTATTCTAATTGATTTCATCGCGTATCCATTTTCGTACCCATCGGCGTACCGACGAAGTACCCTCCCGTACCCGGAACAGTGCAAAAGTACCCGGTACGTTTTGCCGTACCCGGTACGTATTTTGCCATACCCAGGCGTACCCGTACCCGTACCAGTACCCGGTACTCGTACGGCGACATTTTTGGAGTACCCATGCTTCATAGGTGGCCAATGAAACCCAAAAAAAATGTGTAATTTTTTGAAGTTTGACACCTCGAGAACACCAATACCCTTTTGTAATCATCCACCGATGCAATGGCCAACGAAACAATAAATTATTTTATTTATGGAAGCGTTTTTATGTAATCAATTACCCTTTTCTCTAACCCTTCTCTCTATCTACAAATTTCTATATTTTGCAACTGGACCCTTTGGTCATATCATCACCACTAAATCTTGCATATAAACTATAACGGCTAGGGAAAAACATTCGTCATTCAAATTCTCTTGAAAATTCTGGTGAAATTAAATATTACACCAATCATGTTGAGTATCTCAATACATTCCCTTCTAATAGCAAGACTCTCATTCCTTAGTAGCAGGATCCTTCTAAAATGGGTGTGATTCCTAGACAGGAGCTCGAACTCGCGCTCCCTAGACGAGAGCTCTCTCCCATCCAGGCAGGAACCTGCTCCTAAATTGGATGGAAGCTTCCACACTAATCTTCAGGACAAAATTCTCACTTTTGTTTCCAAATATATGCAATGAAGAAGAAAAAGAAATAAGTAGGAAAGATTCAGGACTCTCTTTCTCGTTTTGTATTCTACTACTTATCTACGTGTTTACTCCATATATTTGGCATAAAAAAATCTATTGGGATGTCATTTCTAACTCGTGTTTATAAAAATAATTATATACCCGCTCCCTTTGCAACTATAAAACATATGTACAATATGATACATATGTATAAATTTATTCATTAAATATTACATCGCTACTCCCAACCTAGGGAGCTTCTACATACCCCCGCTCCCCTGCCCCGCGCCCGCTTTGTGCAACTAAATCTCATTCAAATCGCAAAACAAAAGCCAAGACTAATAGATCTTAAGAGCCAGTCCATGATAGTTTACCTCATCTTGCCAAAACAGGTTGATATTTTTTGGGAAAAGAGGTGCAAGGTAGCACAAAACCTGCAGATAGAAATGAAAAACAATCAAGTGGTTTTACATTCCCCTCATCAATCCAATACAGATGAAATAATCGGCAGAGTTATAATTATCAACAGAGTTATAATTAAGAAAAGAGTTCCAAGCCCCATTGAAGAAATAGTCCCAAGAGAAAGAGATTTTGGGAAGGCTCTTTAGGGAGGATTATTAACTGGTATACCAATCTCAGTTTGATCATCGTATGGGACAAGTTCATGCATTTGAAAGGGTTCTCCAAGCATGAAAAATAAGTTACACAGAATGGTCGGAATAATTAGATTTTGGCATGAGCATTGATGCGCAGTTGGTCTTTAAGATAGTTGCTTGATGCATTCTGGAGTCCAGTCACCAAGAGGCACTAGTTGTCAGCTATATTAGCTTTTCAAGAAACCAACTCATTATATGTGTTAAATTGTGGGTGTAAACCTGTAAATAGTTGTATTTATTTACTCGTGTAATTAGATCAGTACTTTAGGGTCATAGTGTAATTTATCATTTTCCCTTTTTTATAAGTACTACGTAATGAGATGAGAACCCTACTTTTGCCTCTCAATACAATTGTCTAAACTAACATGGTATCAGAGCAAAAGATCCAACCTTTTTTTTTTTGATAATTGTCGAGTGTTGAGTATTCTCCACCATCACAAACTCCATCGATTGTTGACCCAGTGATCAACATTGACTGTTGACCTTGGTTCTTGCTTTTGATAGTCATCTGTTAGTCAAACAGCCCTTGTTACAATCGTGACGCTACAGCCAACCATCGCCGATCGGTTTCTTCACCGACCTACCACCGACGACCCCATATTGCCTTTGATAGCTCTCGTGTTTCAAAGCCCAGTAACCATCGACTCTTCGTTTGCCAAAACCCTAACAAATCGAAGCTTTCTGTGGACTTCGATAGCTCTCGCGTTTTGATCGCCAGCTATCATTCACTTCTCATCCATCGCCGACCTGCCGTGTGATCATCACCAACCATCGTCGGTTACCCACCAACCTTCTCAGCCATCGCCGACTGCAGTAGGTCAGGTTCTGACCTTGTCGGTCACTTTTTAATCTACAGAGTTGCTGCTTGACTCAGTTGTTGTTGACTTTGGTAACTTACAGTCTACTCCGTTATCTACCCAGTTGCTATTTGACTTTGGTAAGTGTTGTTCATACTTGAAATCGACTAGGTGTCCTTTGAATCTGACCGGGTTGCTTAAAACCACCTGTTTTGCTGATGTTTGAGTTACTTCCAGCACCTTTTATCATTTTTCGTTTGATTTCAATATGTCTGACAATTCAAAAGAAGTTGTTGAGACCTCTGGCAGTACGGATGTGTCGGGACAATTTGAAAGGCAATTGGAAAATGCTCCGCTCGATATTTGTGTTGTTAAATTGGATGGGTCCAACTATTAAGTTTGGTCTCGCACTTTCACTTTGGCTATTGAAGCCAAAGGCATGTCAGAGTTCACTGAGGGTACTGTTGCACAACCTGCAGAAGCTGAAACTATTGCACTTAAAAAATTTACCTCTAAGAAATGCTTAGTCATGACTTGGTTGTTTAACTCTATGAAGGCTGAGATTCGCCATAATTTCCTGCTTTTTGATACTCCATATAAGGTTTGGACTACAGCAACCCAAATGTATTCTCTTCAGGGTAATGATACTCGGTGCTTGAGTTGAGAAAGAGACTTCGTACATTGGATCAACACCATCGATCTGTGGCTACTTATTATTCAGAGTTTTGTGGGTGTGGCAGGAATTTGATCATTATCAGGGCTTTAAAGCTGTGTATTGCGGATGCTGCGAATTGGTTGAAGAGGTTGGAGAAAGAGCGTGTTTATGACTTTCTTGCTGGCCTTGATATGGAGTATGATCCGATTAGAGTGCAGGTGTCGGGTCGTATTCCATTTCCGTCTCTGGGTGAAGCGTTTGCTATTGTTCAGCAGGAGGAGAGTAGAAGGGGTGATATGGTGCATACTCCTATTTCTGATCACTCTGCCTTGGTTGCCAGTCCCCAGGGTCAGTTTGGTTCTAGCAGAGGGATTGCTCCTACTTCACAGAGTGGTAAGTCACAGTCTGGTGCCAGCAGTGGGTCTGTTGATCGTGGGACGCTTCAGTGTGATTATTTCCACAACACTGGCCATACTCGGGATTTTTGCTGGAAGTTATATGGTCGGCCCCCTCGTGGGAAAGGGGTGGTCGTGGTCGTGGTCGTGGTCGTGGTCGTGGTACCGTCCGTTCTCCGTCTCAGGCTCATGTTTCAGAGTATGCAGTTGCTACTTCGTCTGATTCTGGGTTCAGTACTGGGTCTCAGGTGGCTTCAAATTCTACTGGTGGTGGTTTTTCTCCGGGGGAGATGCAAGCTCTCAGGCGCCTTATGGGTCGGGCTGATTCTCTATCTACTGAAGCTTCCTCTTCCACGGCAGCCCCTACCTCATCCTATTTTGCTCACACAGGTATTCCAGCTAATGCATTTACTGCCTCTTCTGCTGTTTCTTGGATTATAGATTCGGGTGCTACACATCATATGACAGGTTGTTCCTCTGTATTTGATTCTTACACCACTTGTTCGGGTAAGGATAAGGTCAGAATAGCAGACGGGTCATTCTCTGCTATTTCAGGGAAAGGTTCCGTTCACTATTCTCCCTCTATTTCTATTTATCTTTCTTCAGTTCTCCATATTCCAAATTTTGCTACTAACCTGCTGTCCGTTAGTAGTCTTACTCGTTCTGCCAATTGTTCCGCAACCTTTTTCGGTCTCATTGTGTTTTTCAGGAACTGGATACAGGGAAAGTGATTGGCAGTGGTAGAGCACATGGTGGCCTCTATTTCTTGGAATCTGCACCTCAACCATCTTTGTCATGTGGTCTAGCTTTGCAAGCAGATACGAGTTCAGCCTTTTTTATGTTACATTAGTGGCACCGTAGCTTGGGTCATCCCTCCTTTGGGATTTTAGAAAAACTTTTCCCTAGTTTAGTTAAACATTGTTCTAGGAGTCAGTTTTTTTTGTGAAGCCTGTGAGCTTAGTAAACATAAACAATCTTTTTATGCACCTATTTATAAAAGGAGTGATTCTCCGTTTATGGTTATTCATTCTGATGTTTGGGGTCCTTCCCCTGTTCCATCTGATTGCCTTTCAATTTGGCAAGAAATCCTCACTATGTTAGCTCATATACTTATGCCGCTAATAATAGCATACCGGGTTATCTACCTCTGGGGTACAACTTGTTGAGAACCACATTGCTTCAAAGAGAAAGGGCGAACGTTGAACGCTTGATGGAGCCTATTAAAGGCATGTGGAAGACCAAGGGTGTGACGATTGCAAATGATGGTTGGAGTGATCCTCAACGAAGATCTTTAATTAACTTTATGGCGGTCACCAGAAGTTTACCTATGTTTCTTAAGGCCTATAATTGTGAGGGGGAAACAAAGGATAAGCATTTCATTGCTTCATTGATGAAGGAGGTTGTTATTGAGGTTGGGGCTAAGAAAGTGGTTCAAATCCTAACCAATAATGCTCCAAATTGTAAGGCGGCGGGACAAATAATTGAAGCGCAATATCCTCACATATTTTGGACTCCTTGCGTAGTGCACACTTTAAATCTTGCTTTGAAAAATATTTGTGCCGCCAAAAATGTGGAGAGTAATTCGGTTGTGTATGATGAGTGTGGTTGGATTAGCATCGTCATTGGTGATGCTACAATCATTAAGAACCACATAATGAATCACTCAATGAGATTGGCAATCTTCAATGAGTTTGTTCCTATAAAGTTACTTTCGGTTGCGGACACTCGCTTTGCTTCCTCCATTATCATGCTCAAGAGGTTTAAGCTCATCAAGCAAAGTCTTCAATCGATGGTAATTAGTAGTCAATGGAATGCTTGTAGGGAGGAGATTGGGGCTGCATTTGTGAGGGAAACTTTGTTGTGTGAGTTATGGTGGGATAAGATGGACTACATTCTATCTTTTACATCTCCAATTTATGACATGATTAGAGCATGTGACACGGACAAGCCCACTCTTCATTTGGCTTATGACGTGGGATACTATGATTGAGAAAGTGAGGTGTGCCATTGAGAAATTCGAAAAGAATATCCCTTGTGTGGATGACGCCGGGCATTTTTATGATGTTCATAAAATACTTGTGGATAGATGGAAAAAGGCAACACACCGCTTCATTGCTTGGCACATGCTCTAAATCCAATGTAATTCATTTACCATTTTCAGTTTTTCACTAACTTAGTATTTCTAGTTTTGTACCATTCACCTTTTAATTATTTATTTACTTTGTAATATAGGTATTATAGTGAACAATGGCTTAAAGAGAGCGAGTTCCTCCACACCAAGATGAAGAGATTACAATTGCGAGGAAGAAATGCTTGAAAAGGTTCTTTGATGATTACTCGGAGCGTACCAAAGCCAATGTGGAGTATGCCAAGTTCTCAACCAAGGAGGGGGCATTTGCCGACATTGATTCTATTGAAGTAGATGGACTTTGGATGCTCATACTCGGTGGTCTATTCATGGTGCATCCGCTAAGACTCTTCAAACTATAGCCTTGAAGGTTCTCAATCAACCTTCTTCTTCATGTTGTGAGAGAAATTGGAGTACATACTCCTTCATCCATTCCTTGAAAAGGAAGAGAATGACCCCCCAACGGGCCAAGGACTTGGTGTTTGTTCATAGCAACCTTCGGCTTTTATCAAGGAGAAGCCCACAATATTGCGAAGGACGAACAAAGATGTGGGATATTGCGGGAGACCAATTTGGCTCACTTGATGAGGTTGGGATACTTGAGGTTGCAAACCTCTCACTTGATGAACCCGAATTGGAGTTTGTGGTCTTTACGGATGATGGAGATGACATTGAGGAAGAGATGGAAGTTGGGTATAATTGAAGTTTGGGGACTAGTTGCTTGGTTTATTTCTTGTGCTCTAGCTTTTGCTATTCGAATTTAGAACTATGGGTGTTTGTTTTCAATTCGGTTGTATTGAACTTATGGATGTTGGGTGTTCATGTTTGTTTTCAATTCGGTTGTATTGAACTTATGGATGACTTGTTTTGTTTGAAGAACTTATGTAAGACCTTATGTTTGATCTTAAGTTTGGCTTGTTTTGTTTGCATTTTCTAAAAAACAATTTTATATATACACGCGGTGTGTCCCCCGCTGTGTCCGTGTCCCCATTTTTTTAGAATTGTCGTGTCCCCGTGTCCGTGTCCTTGCATCATAGCTTGTTGCCAAGGGTTTCACTCAAACCTATGGTATTGACTACGAGGAGACGTTCCAGAAGGGAAGAAACCAGTGGGATGCAAATGGGGGTTTTCACCGTCAAGCATAATGCTGATGGTACAGTTGAGCGATATAAAGCGAGACTTGTTGCCAAGGGTTTCACTCAAACCTATGGTATTGACTACGAGGAGACGTTTGCTTCAATAGCAAAGATGAACTCTGTGCGAGCTCTACTTTCTTGTGCTGCCAATTTAAATTGGCCTCTCTAACAGTTTAATGTAAAGAATGCATTCCTCCATGGTGAGTTAGAGGAGGAGGTGTATATGGCTATCCCACCAGGTTTTTCTTCATCTCAGACTGAGGTTGAGGTTTGGATACAAACAGAGTCATGCAGATCATTCTATGTTCATCAAGAAAGGTGCTGGTAAGATTGATATCCTTATTGTTTATGTTGATGATATAATAATGACAGGCAATGATGTGGATGAGATTCTTAATCTCAAGTCTAGTCTGGCTCAAGAGTTCGAGATTAACGATTTAGGATCACTGAGATACTTTCTTGGAATGGAAGTGGCAAGGTCTGATAGAGGTATTTTTATCTCTCAATGAAAGTATATTCTTGATCTATTGGAAGAGACAGATATGTTTGGGTTGTAGACCTGCTGATTCTCCTATTGAGGCCAATCATCAGTTTAGTGGAGACGTGGGGGAGCGCACTGATAAGCAGAGATATCAGCAACTGGTAGGTCGACTGATTTACTTAGCTCACACTAGACCAGATGTCAGTTATGCAGTGAGCGTTGTTAGTCATTTTATGCATGATCCTCACACTTCACACCTAGATGCAGTTTATCGCATTTTGAGGTATCTCAAATCAGCTCCAGGGAATGGAATTATATTCTCTAATCACGGTCACCTGCGGTTGGAGGCATTTACTGATGCTGACTGGGCTGGTTCTATGGATGTAGACGATCTACTTCTGGCTATTGCACTTTTCTTGGGGGAAATTTGGTTACTTGGCGAAGTAAAAAGCAATCATGGTTGCCAGGTCCAGCGCAGAAGCGGAGTATAGAGCTATGGCTCATGGTGTTTGTGAGCTCTTGTGGCTCCAAACCTTGTTACATGATTTGGGATTTTTTGATAATGGTCCTATGGAACTCTACTGTGACAATAAAGCTGCCATAAATATTGCTCACAATCCTGTTCAACATGACAGAACGAAGCATATAGAGATTGACAGGCACTTCATCAAGGAAAAGTTGAGCGAGGGGTTGATATGTATGCCTTTTGTGCGATCTGAAAATCAATTAGCTGACATTTTCACAAAAGGGCTAGGCAGCAAGAGTTTCCACCCCATTGTGTTCAAGTTGGGCTTGATTGATATCTTCGCACCAACTTGAAGGGGAGTGTTAAATTGTGGGTGTAAACGTGTAAATAGTTGTATTTATTTACTCGTATAATTAGATCAGTAGTTTAGGGTCGTACTATAATTTATCCTTTTCCCTTTTGTATAAGTACTACGTAATGAGATGAGAACCCTACTTTTGCCTCTTAATACAATAGTCTAAACTAACAATATGCATAGGATTCCTGCCAACAATAGCTAATTCGAGGTACAGTCTTCCCACAAGATTGTTGATGCTAAGGTCAAGCGGGTTTTCAATGAATGCCTTCCAGAAAAATTTCCAACAATTAGCATTCTGTGTGGTGCATGATACTTTACAAGAACATTGATAAGTTGTTAGTGAGGATTATCCGAACTTTGTTTTCCTGCCGCTCACTTGATGTTACACTGTCCAGGTGACTATCTTTCTCCTTACGTGCATCGTTTTGTCATGCCTCACCATGGCATGCAGGGAGGTTGAGGCCTGTATGGCAAGAAGCCCCACTGATTTGGTCTAGTTTATAATTTTATATACAAACTCCAAAGCAAGGGGGAAGACACATTGCTAATCATTACAATTTTGTCCGGAGTACTTCCTTCATCCTATTTATTTTTGGTGGATTGGGAGATCGTCACTTTGACAAAAAATTTGTTTACTTTGTCGAGGAGAGATGAGAGTTATTGCTATCAGCTTACATCTCTTTTCTTGTAAATCTTGCTTATTCGATGCACAATGTACCATGGTTCGAGTTTTAAGCATTGCACAGCCACGCTCGGTTACTATAATAAGACTTTGCAAAAGGAATGAACCTCTGGTTTGAATATCAAGGGTGAGAACAATTGTAAACCTCCCTTAGTGAAATTAATTCAAATGCAGCACTAGTGATAACCTCATGAGTTTAAAAAGGAAGAGATACATGTCTAGGTTTTGAGATATCAACCTTCACTATTAAAGGATAAGACACTTACAGTCAAAATCTGAGCAGCCTGCTGCTCCCGAGCAAGAGGATCATGCAGGAGCACCACCAACCGCGCAAAAAGTTCCTGAAAGTATTGAAAACACATCAATGTTGGCATTTCCTACATAGAATCCACAATCAATTGTTTGAGATATCAAGTACACCAGAAGAACTTAACCTCAGGATTTGGAATATCAGCTCGAGCTTTACACTCAGTTAGCATTGTACTACTATAAGAAGATCTCTGTCTACACAGCTCAGAGATGCATCTGCAAACCTGCAATAGCAGCAAGCCATTTGTACTCTTGTGCCAACGCACATTGGAACAATGCAAAGCCCATTCCAACAAACAGAGAAAGAAAAATGATGCATGAAAAGTTCTACCGTGGCAACTGCACCAGTGTAGGCCTGTGGAATAATCATCTTCAATAGAAAAGGCCAGAGGACATGCTGAAAAATCAAATGTACGATGGAGATTACCCAAAATTTGACACTATGAATACGACAACATTAAGACTCTATTGGAAAATAAAAGCAATATCACCAAGAAATTAAAGTATGAACATGAATAAGCAGAAAGAACAGTAGCTTGAATGGTTATAGAGGAAATATCTTCTGTACCTCCATTTCAGGAACAGTAATCGTCACTAAAAGTAGACCCTTTTCACAAATTTCCCGTAGCTCTATTGGACAAACCATCCCAATCTTCACCTGAGAATCAAAGTGATTCTTACCAACTAAGTGAATCAGAAATGACTATTTTCACATAAAGATCATGATACTCGAAAGGGATCAAACTCAAGGACTTTGTTTCAGAGCCCTTAACTGGAAACGAAATACATTAATTTGTAGATCCATATTCCAAGGTCTCAAAAATTCATCATACCAAAACTCGTCCATCAAGGGGAAAGGGGGCTAAATGTGTCTTTTTCCTTATCATGACTAAATAATTAACAGCATACAAAAACCAATAGTCAACCAAAGATTCCATTTTCAAAGTGGTGTTAACCTCATATCTCTTGTAAGGGAGAACATAATATGTGTCGGCTGGCCTAGAGGTTTCCTTTGAGCTTTCCAGATCGTTTCTATCCTTATCTGACAGAGCAAAGTGGCGCACAAGATATTCAACAAACAACTCCCCGAATGGACCGACCAAGTAACAATGCGAAGCCATGACAACAATCAACTACCACAAAACAAAACAAATTAGAAATTAATAACCAAGTATTTATCAAGTGCCATTACATAAGCAACGACTTGTCAATTCATAACACACCTCTGAAAGAGCTTTACGGACAGCCAAATTTTGCTCATCTAGCAACAACCTTACAGTTTCAACAAGTGAAGGCCTTTTACTATGCCAAGCTTCAGACAACCTCCACACGGTAAAGAAAGTTAGGTGATATAGGACATCTAAGTAGATCAATAGCAAACAAATGGAGAGAGGACAGAAACCTGGGAAGTAGATGCTTTAAGACACAAAGTGCACCAAAAGTCAAAGGTTCCTCTTTCAACCTGCATTTCTGGTAGTGATAAAGTGCTCAGATCCATGAAGGGGGAGATGATAGCAAAAAAAATAACATACAAGTAAACAAGAATTTAATATGAAAGCTAATGGTACACCACGTGTGTTTTCTGTCCTTTCTGTTTCTATTCCAGGGATATGCATGGAGGAAGGAAATAACAAGAATCATTTAAAGATAATAAACCAAGCAAAGTATTGAGCCTTGAAAATTTTCACACTCAAAGATGATACCCACATTCAGAAGGAACACAAACAAATCCTCCGGGTATACCAAGCCAACTGTCAGAAAGCAATGTTGAAGTTCATTGTACGTCTGCCACATGTAAGAACAAGAGAAAGCAAAGCAAATTTGTAAGAAGAAATACAAGAACATCCATCCAACGAAAACATAAAGCACTACTAGTATGTCTAGGAAGATAAAGGGCAAGAAACAACGTTGTCCCTCTAAGATGGTAAACAAGAAACAAAATATCAAGGAAACAACTGGGCACAGCAGAAATATCTAACTTTAGAGCATCTATAGTTAACAATAATACGTAAGAAACAGAAAACCTAAACCTAAACCAGAAGGACAAAATTGAGGTCAGAAAAGACTTATAGAAATGTTATTTTTGGCGGAAAGTGTGCACAAAACACTAAGAAAATCTCAAGCCAAATTCAGAAGGAAAAAAGATTGAGGCACCTACTGATGCTGCAAAAATACCCATAATTTATTCTCCAAACAATTGATAATACTTTAAGGAAATACATAAAGCCGTAGCTATCATTCAATGCTCTCAAATGATCAAGAGTCAGGATAGCTGAAAAACATGCAACGTATCAGGTTACGAGGCACATATTCAATAGTCTGCTAACACTTATTGACCATAATAATAACAATATAAGTTCACAAAAAGGCGGCTCAAAAGACTACCTCATAAGTCCCAAGCTACTTATTACTAGAATTATATCCAATCCATTCCAAACTAAATCTCTATCCAACACCAAAATTTAATCTCCTTCTGTCTAATAGACAAGAATCTACAGAAAATCCGACCCTATCACTGTTCATAAAAAGGATAAAGCATACAGGCAAGACACACAAACTCAGAAGAGGAAAAAAAGAAATAAAACTGAAAATGTGAAACTACAGGCAGAAGCAAATGGAACAAAACGAATTCACAAGTATTCTGAGAAACTACAATTAAAACAACACAATAAAACATTAGTAACAAGAAATTGGACAGCATGTAAATAACCAAATCAAAATCAAATAAAGAACATTAGCATTATTAATTTCGAGTTAACGCACCTTCAGTCCCACAGAGAAATCTGAAGTATCTTGGCTCTCGTTATTGATGCAAACCACTGGAAGAAGTGTCGACAAAACAACTGTCAGGTCCTGCGACATATAGAACAAAGTAGCCATCACAAAAAAAGGAACATGAACAATAAAAAGGATATACATCATTTGCTTTTTCTTCGTGTTTTAGGGGGGACAAAGCTGCAGACTAAAGACATCTTATACAAGTTTCCAGAAGGGCACAAACTTCTAATTAAGAAAGAAACTAGTTGCTACACATCAGCAAATTAAGGGAGTAAGGCTTAACAAATATAATCTTGGAAATACACTCGGTAGATAGAAGGCGGAACAAACGAGCTCACCTCAAAGTCAAGCAAAGGAGGACCACTTTCTGAGAGTAAAGAGGCATTTAGGAGATTGTGGAGACTACATGTTGCCACAAACGCAATACCAAGATCTCTTTTATACCTGGTCAACAGAAAAGTTAAGAGAAAATCGAAATAAGTTCACACTCCGTAATATCACTATTTTAACAAACTACACCACCAAGTATTGGCACATCAAATTTCAAACATTTAGCTTGATGATCTTGTTCTCAGTCAAGCTTACAGTTCCAAAATAGTGGGGATTAATCTTGGTAAAGCCGACTTCAGTTGTGTTCGTGTTATTAGACCAACCATCTGACCCAAAGCCTCAACAGTTGATAAGCGTACCTATTCCACACAAAGAGTTAGTTAAAATGTGAATCCAGTAATTCAATATGTTAAAGTAAGATAATTAGTAAGCATTAGACTGCTGAAAATTTTAGAGTACAAATATTATGGACTCTTTAGACCTGATCACCAAAAAAAAAAAGGTTTACTTTAGACGAACCTAAGGAATTATGAAGCATATTTCCTTTTTTTTATTATCATTTTCAAGTATGTTACCTCTTGCCTTCATGAAAGAGAGAAGTTTATCCTTTTTCAATATTTTAGACTGCTGAAAGTTTAAAAGGAGTACAAATATAATGGACCCAAAGTTTACATTAGACGGACATAAGGAATTATGAAGCACATTACTTCGTGTTTTGATGATCATTTTCAAGTATGTTACTTCTTGGCCCTCATGAAAGAGGGAAGTTTATCCTTTTCCCTCATATTGAAAACTTTTCCCCTTTATGAAACCATTTAGATTTCATAGAAGCATAAACTCTGTAAGAAGAAAATATAATCCTGGTAATTGAAACATGGAACTCATAAGTAAAACCCATTAATTTCACATAACTATGAATAAAATAGAGAATTCCACAGAATTTCATATGCCGCACATACTTATTAAGGGCAGGAGGCACACCGAGGCACAAAGGTTGGTTTGGGTTGAGGCACGAGACGTGGGTCTTATGGAAGGGAGGCGCACCTAGGTGAGAAAAAATAGCAAAATAGCACACACCAATACCTTAAATAATAAACACTTGGACCTTGTTTGATAACACAGATTCAGCACTTATAACTGAATGAATTAAGTAATAAGTGATTAAGTTGGTATAATAATACATTTTACATTACTTAAAAGATTAAGTGCCTCTTAAAATGTAAGCTTAAAAATTGATAAAAGATAAGTAGCTTTGAGCTACTTAATTTGGGCTGAATTTGTGTGTGTTTTCATTCAACTCTTTTCTCCTCCACCACTACGCTATTGATAAGCCCCCAATATTGTATATAATCCAGGCTTATCTTGAGACGCAAACCAGGCGCCTTATTGCACCTAGAGCTTAGGCGCGTTTTTCACAACTATGATGCGTCCAGAATGAAAAGAAACGAGAGGTTGCTTATCCAAAGGGGACGTGAACTCTTAGTAAATGCCAAGCAATAACAAAGTATACTAAATTAACAAAATAACAGTTACAGTCAAATACAATATCCGGGGGAAGACAAGAACAAGAAAATAGTATGCAAATACCTTCAAGTCCCGTGAAGTTGCCCAAACTCTAAACATAAGCTCAAAAGCAGAATTCAACAATGACCTGCACCAAATAACTCTTATCACTTGCAACCAATTTGTTAGATATATAAGGTTTGGCAAATAACAGGAGAGCACGCAATTGGTCTCACATGACGTCGCTGTCAAGAAGTGAAAGCAAAGGAAAATCCACACCATATTGCCAACAAGCCTGACACCAGCACTTAAATGCTAGATATGACAACATAAGAACAAATTAGCAAGGCATAGAAAGGAGTAAAATATGTTAAAAGCAATAATGTGTATCAGCACTATCATTTTGGTAATGCATGAAATGCTTACATTCAGCTGACCATATTGGACCACAAAAAGCAGGTAGATCAGCTGACCATATTGAACCAGCTGATTGGCCTGGACTGCGCCAATTGAACTTACTACTCTACCAACTAATTGGCTTTAAATTGGAGTATCTAAACCTTCAAACAGCAAGATATCATTTGCTCCAGCCATGAGGAACTGGAAGTGGTGGTATTACAGAGATGTGTGGTGAATTCCAGGAGAGGAATCTGTGGACTACTGATCTTTGTCTTACTAATCTCTGGAAGCTCTAGAAACTCTCCAGAAGAGGCAGCAGAAGAGGAACTTGTAGTACCCATACACTAGGGGAACTGTTTTATGGCCACTAATAATAATCACTCGGAGTTTTTACTAACTCTGGTTAAGAACTTAGAATTGTCTCTTAAAGTCTCTAACTACCTCAATATTAAGAATGTGAGAGTATGGGTTGGTTCGGGCCAATATGGAATTAATTGGGAAGAAGTTGTTAATAATAGATTACGATCACTATGCGAGGTCCACCGCTCCCTTGGTCTGCATTTTATCACAACTTCATGTTTGGTCTTTGTTTTGCTTGTCCAGGTTATCCGAGATGGTGGGAACAAACTAGATCTACCAACAAACGTGTTGAAAAAGAGAAGGCATCTGAGTTTTCTATATCCAACATTCGTCAAAGGTTACTGGGCGCTATGTTAGACAACAATTTCAATTTAAAAGACGCAGCTTGTAGGCTGGAGAAGATGGAAATAAGAGGGAGGATAAATAACGTTCCTTTAACGAGTAGAAGAAGTATTTTGTCCCCGCAAAAGACAGGCATCTCCCAAATAAGCTTTTCATTTCTACCAATACCCAGTACGAGGCGTTGCAGATCTGTTTACTTCATATTCAGCCATTCGAGTAAGGAATGGAAACATTGAGTACAATTCAAAAAATTGGGCTTCCAAGCCGCCTAGCCTAACCTACTTGAACAAACGAGGACAATTGACTTTCGACCTGTTAAGAATACCACAAGAAATGGGCATAGCACCTACCTTTAGTTGGATAATTGGCATCCCCTTGGCACTATACCAGAAGTACAGGGAGCTCATTGAGTTCAACATGGGGAGTTCTCTATCAGCCAAGGTCGAATTTATTATTCATCAGGGTATGTGGAAATGGCCTCGACCCAGAAGCCAAATCACAATGGATATAATACCTCATACTCCTGATTCTGTTATTCCCAAGCCGGATCAGTCTGACCCATCATCTGGATCTTACATCCTAGTGGTACATTTACTACCAAGTCAGCTCCCTTGGTCAACTGGTCTAGGATTATTCGCACATCAAGATGGGCTATTATTGAATGGTTGGCCATCTAAATAGGCTAGATAAATTACAGAGCTGTGGACTTACTTCAGAGAAGAGTGTGCCTTATGTGAAACATGCGATGAAAATAAAAATCACATATTCTTCACTTGCTCATTCTGAGCTAGAGTTTGGGCTTTCTTTTTGCAAAAGAATGGATTTCCTCTTACCCTGTCAGACTATACAGCATTGTGGCCCTGTGGGGGAAAGAGTTTGAAACATGATATTTTCAAATTGTCAAAGTTTGCTGTGATCTACAACTTAGAGAATGGTAGGAACCACAGATTATTTCACCAGAAGTGCCTTGATGCCGAGGAGATTGTAAAAAGAATCATGCCGAAGAAAGTTCTAAAAAAATGCCTAGATGCCGAGGAGATTATAAGCAGAAAGAAATACAGAGCAGAGAGCTTGCATTTGCACCTGGAGGCATATCAAGAAGTCCAATATAAAAAGAGTTTTAGGACTGGAACTTTTCATCTAATGTGATCTCTGCACCTTAAAGAAATGCATGCATGGTTGTGTTTGTGTTGGTTCTCGAAGTTTGATTTGTTTGGATGATGAGGAGGTCATTGTAGTAGCTAGCAAACTAACAAGAGAGTTTCATGACAGTAGATATAGTTCTCTATCTGGAAAAACGAAGCGGAAAAAATCACTACACCATTTGCAAAAATTGGACGGTGGGCATCTCTAACATTTCCAAGAATAGGCAGAACCCGTGAGAGTACACCTTTCAGGCGTGGAGTAAACTGCAATGCTTCAATTAGAAAAGAAATATTATCAGACACTAGAGCAACCACATTGCAAAAGTTAAAGGCTGCAAGAAAAGAAAGAAGTTGTTTGACAACTCACCATCAGCAGTAGCAAAGTCTGCAAGTACTTGAACCATTACTGGAAGGGCCGAATTTTGCCCGGATAGATGAGGAAACAATTCTTCCATCATCTGCAAGACCAAAAAACAGAAAATGGGAAGATTCAACAAGCTGTCATGGTAAAAGGGAGGGGGGGGAAGAGAGAGAGAGAGACAATAAGAGGCAAGGTTCTAAAACTCGCTAGGCGCTCCCAGGGCGGCCGGGCACCTTCTAGCTTCCAAGGCCGAGTACTCGGCGCCTAGTCGGGCAATTAGTCGGGTTACTCGGACTAGTCAGAGAGGGGCCTTCTAGCGCCTAGGCGGCGAGTACTCGGCCTTCCAAACCTTCTTTTAGAACACTGATAAGAGGGATAGAGAAAGAGAGAGATCTATAATGCCAACATACAATTTTCTATTACATCAAAACCCTAGGCATCCCTGTGCCAAAGGAAGTAATGATCCCCATATCAAAACCATAATCAAACTCATATATTGCATAAAAAAAACTCTCTACATAAAAAAAACTCTTTAAATAGGCCCTAGAAAAGATAACAAAAGGATAAACATGATCTAGTTTCCTAAATAGGATAACTCCTAAAATAACAACTAAAACTATTAAATAAATCCTAAACAGGATAACTCCTAAATAACAACTAAAACTATTAAATAAATCCTAACATCTAAATATATAATGATAACATAAATCAATATCCTCCCGGGTCATATCTGAATAGCTTGTGTGGCCCATGGGATACTCTTTCCAGTTCCCTATCACAATCTGAAACAATATTCTGAAATCGAAATGGAAAAGGTTCTAACTTCAGTGGCAAAGAGATGTAAGCAAGGTTGCAAAACTATGTCACTTCAGTTGGTGTTTATACAGTATAAGCACACATACAAAAATGAGGGTAACAAATAAACATAGTACGAATATAGAAGAACTAGAGTAGGTATGGATGGATTTGCCAGCTAACATGCAGGAAGATACTCTATAAACAAACGAAAAGGTCAACTAAAAGCAATGGTAGAAGTTTTATAATCAGCTCCGCCGCGACCAGGGTTGAACTAGTAATCCGTAAAAAGGTAAGCAGTTCTAATGAACCAGCAGAAATTCAAATTCTCCCACCCTCCCTCTCTCTGATTTTGAAGAAAGACAACAACTCCATGTGTATAACGAAGACATGATGGTTTTGGAGAGATGCAAATGAGGTGCATGTGTGTTTTGGGAGGGAGCTTAATTCCAATAGTCAACCTCTATCCTTATCATGAATAAAAGCTATATAAATATTCACAGTAAACAATAAGTTCTACATAGTATGGAATTACAATCTGGTAACTGGGGACATATGGGCTTCTTACACCATACTAAATAATTTATTACCTCAATCCTTTGTGCATTTATGATAATGATACTATTCCCATCGGAAATACTCAAAAAATTAGAATATATATCCAAAATATAGGTTTCCAGGTGACCTCATTGGAACGTTAATATGTATGCATTTCGTTCATGTATATCTTGAAACATATTGATAAGGTAATAATGGCACTGTAACCCTTGACAATGTCCCTTTTCTGGTTTCTAGATTTTAAAACATTGCTTGTGATAGTCAATGCTTGACAGCTCAAGTTTATTATCTTCTTTTCCTTTCTTTTTTGAGGGGTACAAGACTTGAACTTTAGTACCTTTATTGGATGCAACTGAAGTTGTTCAGGTGTATCCCTAGTAGCTCAAGGCTATTATTGTATTACATTTCAGGTTTCAATAAAAGTAACGATATCCCCATCTCAGCTTTTGGAATCTATACCACTTTTTCTTCTTCTTATGAGCACTTTTCCTTCTCTGATTTCCTAACATTTCCAAATTCAAATCAAATGTTTAAAATGGATGGGATTTAGACCCTATCTCACTAGTTTCTGCATATGCCTATGTAGAGGCAACAAAGTAAATTCGAAAAGAAAATAACGAAAGAGAAGAGTAATTTGACTACCATAAAAAAGTAAACAAGTAAATATACTGCAAAAGAATAGAAAGCTATTGGGTTCTCAAAATCATGATTCAACAGAAATGGTAAATTCCAAAACTAATGTGCCCTACCTATGAAAGCTCTCATAAGTGTAGCAACCAAATTAAACAAATTACCAGGTCTGGCAAATGCGAGCCTATTGCTACAAGTACACCAGCTGCAGCTCTTTGCCAATCAGCATTAAGTTCCTGCAAGAAGGTAAAACAAACAAAAGGAATTCTTGAGAAAAGGTTCTACTTAAACACGCTCCATGCAATCCATTCCTCGTAGCTTATTTTCTTCTCCACTGCTGAAGTTTCATGCTAGAGGGTTGCATAACAAAATTCTTCGACCGAGTATCTAACGATCTTTAGTTTTTTAACTGAATTTTGAGGAAGGATGGCCTATTTCATGGTGTTGAAACCACACTACCCATTACTTCTAAACCTTTTGTTCTACACAAGTTGCATCGCCAGTGGATGGCAGCACGGATAGGTAAGGATAAGGACACAGGACACGGGATTTCTAAAAACTTGGGGACCCAGACATGGCAGGCAGGGGACGTGGCAATAATAAACAAATAATGTCTATTTTATACCAGTGGAAACATAGTTAGGCCTAGTTTGGCTTCATAATACGTTTGGATTATTTTTTTGTCTTTATTAAAAAAATCGCATTTGTTAGTTTTGTATCAATTTTCTTTGGATTATGGGTTCATCTCAACAAGAGGAATCTAAAAAGTAAAGATTATGTTCGAATACAAATTTTCTTTAAATAAAGACAAAAATAATCCAAAAGACGTAAAACTAACAAATGCACAAAAAATTTGAAAAGAAAAAAATAATCTTGCCGAATTATTTAACCAATATAGGCCTCATATGTACATCTTATTACAACTTTAACCCAAAATATTTCAAGTAATACAAAAGATACAAAAAAAAAATTGACGTAAAACTAACAAATGCAAAAAGAAATTGAATAAAGACAAAAAAATTATCTTGCCGAATTATTTAACCAAAATAGGTCTTATATATAACGATGAAGGATCAATATATATTAACAAGCATCATATATACATCTTATTACAACTTTAACCCAAAATATGTCAAGTAATACACATTTACCCCCAAAAATTTAAAACATTGCGTAGTTAACCCTATCGTGTCCTTATACATGTCCCTCATGTGTCCCTGCCATGTCCCCCTAAAAAATTAAATTTAACTTAATGGACAAGCCACGTGGCGTACCCTATACGTATTTTGCCTTGTCCCCCGCATGTCCCTGTGTCTAGGAGAGTCGGTGCTTCATAGGCCCTAGATGATTCTTATAAGCACAAAAAACTTTAAAAGACAAAGGATAAATATTTATAACCAACAAGTGTAGTCAATGCCTATAGAAGCAATATGCCCAAAAAAGACTTACAAATGCATCTAAATGATCCGCATGGTATAAGGTGCAAGAAGAGAGAGTCAATATGGTATTGGGAAGCTTTAGCAAACTTACATAAAGTCCATCAATTGATACCTCAAATAGATATCACAGAGTTCAAAGACTAACAAAAAGTTACAAAGACTGGTGGTAAAGGATGATGACAAAGAAAACAATCAAATAGGAAACTTGAATCCCTCAGGCTATCAATACAACCTCTACACCACACAGTGTACCACGCCATCTTTCCGAAGGAGGTAGCATGGGACGGGAAGAATATATTTTGTTGGCTCAAGAGTTGTCAGAAAGGAACTTTAGCACCCCATGTATAGCACTTATTCCCAATATAAGGAAGGTGGGTATTATAGATTCCTATCTTGCAGCCTCTTTGGGAGAGTTTACAAACATTCGTTCTGGTCCTTGGGGTTAGATCACAAAGAAGCTTGTCAATGAAACAAATAAGGACGCACACCCCATTATATGGATAGTATACAGCTATGTATTCAGAATGACTTTCTGCTAACAAGATATCTGATGTGCCTAATCCATTTGATGCATTCCTACTCACTTTTCAAGTTAAGTGTAAATTAAGATTGCACCAAATCTGACGGGCCCAAACTGTAAGAGTGTCATATTTCGTGTGGAGATATGTTTAGATTCCATTACTACAACCAGTAGTCCAAAGAAAAGAAGCTTTAGACAGTCTGATGAGATGTTGAACATGCGAAAAAAGAGGAAGAGAGAAGGAAGACGATCTTCTAATCCACTGAAATTTGGCATGTGAGTTGACTTTTCTATTTTCCGTGTTTTAGCATCAACTAGGAGATGCCGACCATTGCTTTAAAGCTATTGGAGTTTTGGGCAATGGTCGTAGGCTTGCTGAAACATTTATGAGGGCTTTCAAGAGGAAGGCATCACCGAAAAGATATCAGCTAAAGTTTTGAAGTTCTTATTCAGTAAAACCACCTTTACATTTTCCAGGATTCAGCGCAAAATAACATGACGGGTGCCAACCGAAAGTCTCAAATGCACAGTTTTGCATGTGCTCTCCACCAGTTCCACAGTACTCTGATGTCACAATCAACATCGGAAAAACACAAGGTCCGAAAATATGACAGAAGTTTCTACCTTGGAAGAGATCATCTCAGCAGTGGCAATCTTGGCTAGCTTTGCCATATCAGGAGGATCGGCGTCTCTTTTGTCCAATGCACGAATTGCAACAGCCATTACTTGAAAGACACCAGCCATATTCCCAAAACGCTGAAAATTTTTTAATCACCCAAATCATACTCCACATTCACACTAAATAGAAAAAGAAAGAAGAGCTCATAATCTAGATTCCAAACAAGCATGAATAGAGTAGTACCCGACGTCCTCCTCTAGAAACAGTTGAGCAACAGTCAAGAACCAAAAGTGGGTTCCTGCAAGTTGCAAAATCATCAAAGTAAGTCGCATAAAGCTACTTAGCATCTCCAGCCCTGAAACATTGTTTTACCCAAATTTGAGGCAAAGCTCAATTTGGATATGCCTCCTCCAGTCCTAAACCCAAAGCTCCATTTGGATATGCCGCCTCCAATGCTAAACCCTTGTTTTCACCTAAATCTATTGTTTTTTATGTTTTCCCTCCAAAATTTGGATCAAAATGGGACATTTGTAAATAATAAGAAAGTGAAAATCGTGTTGAGAAAAAGGGTATGCATTTGGGTTTTCCCTCATCTGAGCAAGAAAAATTGTGAAACTCAAAAATAAATAAATAAATATAAATAAAAAATAGGCACAAGGGTATGCCAATGGAGATGGGTTTTCAGTGTTTTTACTCCAATTTTTAAGTTTGGGCAGAAAAAAGGGGTAAGGATCGGGATATTCAAATATCTATACAAGTACTGCATTGATGTGCGCTCGCGGACTATGGTGATATGAGAGAGAGAGGGAGAGAAGAGAGAGAACATACAGAAGAGCGATGTCCTTGAGAGAAGCCAAGGAGGCTTCTCTGACCATAGGAGATTCATCAGCCAAGGACATAACCAGAACACGGACTGCATCTGCAAAAGAGAGAATATTGAGACGGATCAAAAATCGAAAGAAATTAAGGTGGAAAAACATTTCTGTTGCGAAATTGGAGGGTACCTGGGGCAGGTATGACGTTGCCGGAGCTCGAAGTAGCCATCAGCAGTACACACACACACACAGAGATAGAGAGAGAGAGAGAGAGAGAGAGAGAGAAGAAGAAGAAGAAGAAGAAGGGGAGAAGAAAAGAACAAGAACAACGTAGAAACAGCACGTGTAATGTACAGGTGGGGTACAGGCAATTTTAACCTAATATAATTTGATGTATGATTAATACGAAGCTTCTGAAATTCTGGTACAGTTGTATTTTTCTGTTTTCAAAATAAGGCTGAGTTTTCCATTTTATCAAATGTGAAATTCCATATAACTAACTGAATGATTTTATGGTATTTCATATTTTATTAAATGGGAAATTCTGTCTAAAAGTTGCATCGAAAAACAGAAGATACTCCGCACGGGTGTTTAGGAGCCTGGTTTTTTGCTTTTTATATTTTGTATTTTAGCTCTTTGAATTTATGATCAAAATGTGTATTATTGAATCTGTATAGCGTTTCAAAAGAAATTTGCATAATGCATTTCGCAATAGAGGTAATGTTTGAGAGAGATCTACATAATATATTTTGTAGGTCTTTTATATACCCAAAATGAAAATGTGAAAAGTAAGAATGAGAAAAAGTAACTCCAACCCTACTTGCGACTTCTCTTCTACTTCATCTAAAATTGAGAATGCATTTTTATAAAATCTCTTTTCCTTTTGTCAGGGATGGACATGCCTGACACGAAAAATAAAATAAATCTATGTAATTAAGCTAAGAATAAATATTTTTATGAGTAATTTTATGCATTAGGCATTAGTTTGATGAACTGTCAAGTAAAAAAAATAAACATTTAGCTAAAAGTAGGACTTTTCGACATCCCGAACATGACACAAAAGATTTGGTGAGTTGACAAATATTATGGGAATTCATAAATAAGATTTTGATACACAATACGAAAATAACACGAAATTACATGTTGTCCACCCCTACCTTTTGTCTCTCATACGACCATAAGTAAACCAAACCAAACCGAGTCTTATGTCCCAAATCAATTGGGGTCAGCTACATGAATCATTTTCCTCCACTAAGCTTATCAAGTGATGCTTCCTCACTTAGCTCTAGTAGACTCAAATCATTGCGCACTACCGCATCTAAAGTCAATTTGGGTCTTCCCCTCCCCGGAATGTTGCTACTCAAAGCTATCATATTCACTCTCTTAACTACTGCATCCACTGGTCTCCAATAGACATGCTCAAACCACCTAAGCCTATTTTCCCTCAACTTCTCCTCTACAGGTACTACACCTACAAAGCTAAAAATGAAAATGTAAAAAAGAGGCTTCTAAACACTCCTCAAAATTTGAAATTTTCCAATAGCGTCCCGGTATTTTTCTTGAATACTACTTCCTAACCTCTACAGATTTTTCCGATGGAATTTTACTAATTTTACCAGCCTATTCATCTGAAGCTGAGCATCTACAGATACGATGCACAGGTGTCCATTGCATCTATAGTCGTGACGTTATCTTGGCATGCGCTGCGATCCTCTGATGCTCAACCTCAAACCATTGTTGTTACAGCTGCAAACAAGTCGAGCCGAACCGAGCCGAGCCGAGCCGAGCTTTGTTATGCTCAAGCTTGTTTATTAAGTTTTTAACGAGCTCGAGCTTAGTAAAAACTTTATGAGCCGAACTGGCCTAGGCTTGACTCGAGCTCGAGCTTGTTCACGAGCCTTAACGAGCCAATGAAAAAATATATAATATATAATTTCGTGGGTTTAAGACAACAAAGAAAATATTACTTGTGCATGTATGTATGTTTTATATCTATACATCCTATAGGAAAATAGTCTCAATTTCAAAACAATAGTGAAATTTAATAAGTTTTTGAAAATATAGTACATTAAAATATCAAATTGGAATAAGAAGTTGTATTATTTTATTCCTCTAAAAGGTAAACGAGCTTTATCGAGCCGAGCCTTGCCATGCTCAGGCTTGTTTATTAAGATTTTAATGAACTAGAGCTCGAGCTGAGTCTCAATAAAAACTTAACGAACCTAGTTCGAACAAGCTCTTTATTTCGAGCCGAACCGAGCACTAATTGTTGTGTTGCAATTGCTCTGGATCTCTTAAACTGCTTAAAATTACTACAACGTTGTCAAATCGAGTCTTAAAGTGTCAATGCCCTCGTATTGTCGCGATGATCACAACAATGAGGTTGTCGAATCTCAGTTTTGCCTTTTACAATGAGTGGTTTGCACATCGTTGCTTTCTAAGGGCAAAAACTTCCTTTCACGTTCAGCATTTAATTAGGCGGTGTTCCACTAAGTAATTTTTTAATTTTTTGAATCTTCAGTTTTAATTTAAAACTAAGGGGTGTTCCACTAAGTAGTTTTTTGGTCTTTAGTTTTAGTTTAAAACTAAAACTTGTTCCACTAATAGTTTTTTTGCTTTTTGATTTTTTGAGTTGTGTTATCAAATTACCAATCTGCCCTTGTACCCTAACAACTCCTAAATGCTTGCTTTTTTTAAAGTCACGGGACACACGAACATGAATGGCTACAGAACTTCCAATTTTGTTTTGCTAATCTCATCTTCCCACAGGTTTGTCTTTTAATAATATTTTCAGATGATAAAAAAATGAAAACAAGTTGATGTGTTCCGTTATAAAAAAAATTTGACAGACGTATAAGGGGAAGGCAAATTTGTAATTTTACATTAGTAGGACGTCTTTTGGCTAATGATACCAATTGTTTTTTTAAAAGGTTAGTGGAATGAGTTGATTTTTTTGGGGTAGTTTTTTGTTAGCGGAATCAAGTAGTTTTTGGATTAAAACTAAAACTGGTTTTTTTAGGTAGTTTTTTGTTAGCTGAATGAAGTAGTTTTTGGATTAAAACTAAAATTTGTTTTTTCTTAGTGGAACACCCCCTTAGAGAGTCTGCGAAAAGAAATGATTTTTCATGTTACAATTTCTAATCTCTCTCATTATTGTGATATTGAAATTCATTTTCATCGGACCATATAAGTTGCGGACCCACACAAGACAACTGTTTCTTATTTTCAATCCTGTATGACCTAATGGTACGTGTATTTCCCAAGGGAAGGTCTACTACCTTATCAAATTACTAGGTATGACGCCTCGTGCAAAGCACGAAATTAATGTCCATTAGTGTTTGCCCGTTGGAAAAAATTAACGATGTGCATGCTATGTATTTTTTTACCTAGTTCAATAGGTTTAGAAATGTTATTTACAAATACAATTGGGGACTAAAGAGGGAAAAAATAAAGCCTGAGGGTTTGACAATGACAAAACATAATAAAGTAGTAGGGGCCCAAGCGAAAAGTATAAAACAAAAGGGAAAATTTTGCAATTGTGTACAAAGATCATCAAATGACCAAAATAGTCAAAGGGAAATCCTGTAATTACCAAAATCAGATAAGGCAACCCAGAAATTACAGGGGTAAAATCGTCCAAATTGGGCCAAATGTGGTAAGCCATGGAATTGGTTATTGTCTCTTATATGGCCTTCGGTAGGGATACAACCATTTCTACTGTACTGACTTCTATATCAAAATCAAGCAGCAACATCCAGAGTCAATAATAACCTTGTTCGGTTGAGTTTCCCAAACCTAGTCTTGAGAACCCATTTTAAAAGAGGTTTCAAAATTGGTTTTCAAACTAGCTCTATTATGTCATGTGGGTCCCACATCACTTTTAAGTCAGGTCTTCCCATTCGAACAAACAAACATGTGGGTCCCTCACTGTCACACAAACAAAGATGTGGGTCCCTCTCTCTCCCATTAACACAAACAAAGGTACGAATTTTGACATTTGTGACTTTTTCTAATTTTGGGGAAACTATTTTGGGAAAACCGAACAAGGTCCACAAAATTGGTCTCAAAACTGGATTTGGGAAATCCAAACGAACAAGGCCATGTCACTTTGTTTTCGTAACTTTGTATTGCTACGTGGAATCGCAGTAACCAAAGTAGACAATAACCATAATCCGTTCAAGTCAAATCTTATTATGCTCACAAGGTAACATCATTTATTATTCCACAATGAACTTTATTCGTAATTAGTATAAGGCATATTTCAAGGACAAAATGTAATGAGATAGTTTGCTCCAGCCGCACAAGTAAACGTGCTGCTTCTATCATCAAAAGCGTAGCTATAAGCATCCGGACACCGGCTCTTGAAAAATTGAGAGTAGTTTGTGGGCTTGCACGTATCCGGCGAACCATATGCACCGGTACAACAAAATTGCGGCTGGTTAAACTCCAAACACGCGCTTTTACACCCAATGGTACCACCATCGGTGTTCTTTATCGACAACTCACCCGGGCACTGGGCATTGATGTCCACGGGACAACTCGTGGATCGACAACCCGAGCTGCCCTGTGGGACCACTGTCACTGGCAAATTGAATCCGTCAACGAGGCTGACATCATAGAAATCTGTCCCGCCCCCTGCGGCGATGGTGAACTCGACTACAGTTGCTGGTGGAATTGCACCAGCACCGTTGCACGCAACTTGGCCCGTGCCACAGTCTGCGCTACGACATGAAAAACTTCCGCCGTCGTTGGAGCAGGCGAATCGGGCCCAAACCCGCCCTGACCAAGGGGCAGGAATATCGACTGTTGAGGAGTCTTGAGAGCGCAATTCGAACCCAGTTGACAATGCCGGAGATCCTTGCCCTGTTAGGATTCCGGGCCAAATAGTGTAGGGACATTGATTTTTTATTGTGAAAATAGCTGAATGAACCCCTACAAGGCAAGCAATCAATCATCATCAATCAATCAATGAATATCCTATAGAAATGTTTTTTACCTACAAAATATTCCGAACCTCAAATCCTAATTTTCTAGAATTTCTAATTATTTTTCATTTTCTCATGTTAAAAACAATTATTTTTCATTTATAAAAAAAACACGGGAAACAACTACCCCTAACCTGCACCCCACTTCCTATTTCCTCTCTCTCACACCCATGTCCCCAAAAGCAGTAAATATTTAGAACAAAGCCCTCGCTTGGCTGGGGTAAAGATCAAGGGGGATAAGTTATAGAGGGGGATAAGATAAGAGGGGTATTATTTTTAGAGGGTTGGCCCACATTAATGTGATGTTTATGGAGGGGGGATAAAAAAGTAGATGGTTTGGATGAGAGATTAAACAATGGGATAACTTTTTACTTGGTTTGGATGTTTCATAAATAAGAAAGGGTGAAAGATAGAAAAAGCTGTTAAATGACTCTTTTGCCCTTGTACAATGTTAAACTTTATTATGTATGAAATTAACTATGTAATTGCAAAACCTAATGTAAATAATTAATTTTAGAGAATTTGAAGCTATATTAATTTTTTTGGTTTCCAATGGTCTTTTTTTTTTTTAAACCACATTAACCAAAGTAAAACCACATCAAAACTACACTGCCTATGTAATTTCTACCCTTACAAAATGAAAAAAAAAAAGGTCCAACATAAACATAAATGTGATGTCGTTGGATCTCTCTCTCTCTGTCTCTCTCTCTGTCTCTCTCTCTCTCTCTCTCTCTCTCTCTCTCTTTCTCTCTTTCTCTCTCTCTCTCAATGAAAAGGAAAAAAAATTCACAGCTTCAACCATGGACGGGAGTGAGAGGCGCAGATCTGAGTTTTTTTGGTACCGGCCGGAATCTAACTTCAACCATGATCCCTTTAGCTTCTGATGCCTTTCTCTTTGTCTCTCTCTCTCTCTGAAAAAGAAAAAAAATTCACAGCTTCCCATGATCGAGAGTGAGTGGCGCAGATCTGGATTTTTGGTACCGGCCGGAAATTCAACTCCTCCGATGACAGACTCTGTAAAACAGTGTTGATTTGTGGGGTGGTAAAGGGGATAAGGAGGGGTGAAATCGTCAAAAGCGCTCCCCTCTACAACTGGATATTTTTTGGGTAGGGCCAGGGGTGCCAAAAAATTATCCTGGAGAGTCCCCCATAGCCGTGCAATCTTATCAGGGGAAAACTAATAGGGGAGCACGGGAGGGTTGCCAAACGGCGGGAAAGAGGTGGGACCCACCCATTTCAGGGGTGAAAAATTATGGGGGAAGCCTTTACCCCAGCCAAACAGGCCCAAAAGGAAAAAAAAATGTGACTTACCTGACAGTTACCCCCACCCCACCCCTCCCCCATGTCCCCACTCTTGGTGTGGTTTTGAAATTTAAATTCCCTTGCTCTCATTCTATAACTGAACACTTGAATAACAACATAAATAGAAAAGAGAAGGGATTGCACACCAAAAAATATTTTGTATTCAAGGTTTGATGAATCTTATTACTCCGACTCTTTACAAGTTATTTGTCTTTGTTTTATTTGTAATTTATGCTTCTCATGTTTAGTTTATGTTCCAATCTCCTCTCAATCTTTATGTTTCAATGTTTAAAGGATTCGCATTGAGCCTTTTTTTTTATTTCTCATACATCGAACGGGTTCAACCCTAGTAGTTCAAGAAAGTGGTGATTTTTTTTTTGCGGAGAATGGTCGACCAAAATACGATGACAGTAGCATTAGACAAATTGATTTGTTCTAAGCAAGCTCCATATATATGATTGAAGTCGATTGCGGATGCCTTTTACGATCCTGGATGGAGCGGGGTTAGTAGAAGTTGTCGCCCCTGTTACAGTTTGAAAAAATCCTACATCTATTATATTGAAAAAATATAATCTTTAAATTATATAGTCTCGCACCTACTCCAGTCTCCAGAGATATAACTCGTTCCCCTATGCAATAATCCTGACTCCGTCCCTTCTTGCTTTGATTAACTGAACCACCCACTAAAACGACTCATAATCAAAGAAAGCCCAACCCCCTCAGAGGTCTAAGACGTAATTTTGATGCGAGGCCTTTAATTTTGTACAGTTTTACATTCCACCAGAGACTTTCATTTTTTATCCAATCAGAAGATTTTGAAAGTAAATATACTCATAGCGTAAAATTATACTCATTTCGTTCCTAAATAACGGTCTACTATGAAAAAACATGTAATTTTTTAATCAAGAAAGAAAATGCTTCCGAGCATAATTTTTTAAATCTATTGACACCGAAGTAAAAAAAAAAAAAAGCATAAATACATCTTTATATATTGGTTCTTCAATTACTTGAGACGTTTGCGGTATTTGTACTCCACAAATAACTATCTAGGTGCCTAGGCGAAAACATAATTTTTTTTTTAGGTGGCCTAAATTTAGGTAAACGCAGTTAGTACTTCAAGGAAATTAGGTAAGGTGAAAGCAAGAGAAAATGATACCTGAGACTAAGAGGGTGAATAGGGCGAGGGTGAATAGAGTTCCCTTGGCCATTACTTTGCTGTTTAGTGAGACTTATTAGTCAATGAGGGATATATTTATACATAAATAAACCGTAGTATGCTTTTGTTTTTTGGTAAGTAGCATAGCATGTATGGATCAGTTAAAGAGTAAATCTCATATAGATTGTGTCTAATCTTGACCCACACAAAGATCATCACTAATTATTATTGGGATATTGTAGTAATCAGAAAATATTTATGTTTAGAAAATTAATGAGTTCAACTTGTCCAATAAGTCTTTGGGTAATTCACCTAGACCCCTGTACCTCATTTACTCGGATACCCCTTAAACTAATTTAACCTACGACGCCACCCCTCAATTATTTAACTTTATCCCCGACAACCCTTCTATTAGCATACCGTCCACTTTCGTTACGAAATGTTAATTTCTTTCCAATATTGCCCTCCCAAAAACTGACATTTGATCTCCTCACACTATCTCCCTCTCCCTCCAAAGTCGTCCTGGCCATCCATCGCGACCACCATCTCCATCGCATGACGACTAAACTCCCGCCGTCCCCATCCTCGGCCGACCCCATCGATTTCAGCTGTTCGCACGTGATTTGAAAAGCAACCATGAACTTCAATCCATCCAGTAAATGATCAGAATATTCACAGTTTCCTTTGCACATAGGGTAATATGCAAACCAGAAGATATAATACTCAAACACGTTCAATTCAACTTGAAACGAAGAAGAGCCCTTATTGATCTCACCTTTAAACAACGAACCCAAATCGGCTAAAACCGTACAATCTTGCTCTGTCTGTAGCACAAACCTTACCCACTCAGGCAATCGTTCGATCGGAAAAACGTACTTAATCAGCGACAAACGATCAATGGCTGACATCGAGGATAGCAAAACGCTATCAAGAGAGAAGAGGTTGAAAACCCTAGATGCCAGCTCAAAATCGTTAGAGGATAAGACGGCGTCAATCCAGCCGTTGGTGAATGGTGCTGGACGGTGGTCGCTAAAGGGGCGGGGGGGGGGGGGGACTCGTAGAAGCCGAAGATTTTACAAATTAGGGTTGGGAAAGTAATGGGGAAGAACCAGCGGGTCTGGTCGGGGGTGTGCTTGTGGAGGAAGGATTCGATGGAGGCACAGACGGCGGTGATATGCGGCAGAGTTGAGGCTCGAGGATTTTGGAGGCGAGGTCGGAGGATTGGGCCTGGGTGTCCATGGTGTAGGTGTGAAAAGTCATCGGAGTGGAGAGAGAGAGAGAGAGATGTGCAAACCAGAGGGCATAAATGTCCTTCACCTTATTTTTTTTAACGGAGTTAGGTCTTTTAAACTTTTTCGATAGTTGAGGGGGTCTCGTCGTAGGTTAAATTAATTTAGGGGGTGTCTGGGTAAAAGAGGTATAGTTGAGGGGGTGTCTAGGTAAATTACCCTTTTGGTTTAATTCAATGAGAAAAAAGAGTAATTAATGGTAGAAGATCTTGTCTATTAGAGTTCCATGAAGTAAATTAGTAATATTATAGGAGCGACCTGATTCTATAAATCAAGTAACTATAAATATTCCTTTCCATCTATTATAATATTGCAGGATGATTTTCTGTGAGGATGAACGTGGATGCGACAAGTGACACAAACTAATTGGCCAATGCAATTACTTAATTATCTTTTAATAATTGGCACGAACAAATTATATCTTTTAATTAGTAAACCCATGATTTGTGGGACAGATTTTCCAAACGTGGGAAAAATACAAAGATCCTGTCATCGTCTCCATTGATTTGATCATTTAAATAAGAATTCATCATGCGTATAATACCAAACTTATTCCATAATTGTTTAGATTTGAATTAACACAAAAATTTCCTTCAAATTCATTAATGATAAGTATAATATAGCTAACATGTTTAGATTTTTTATGATTAAAAGAAAACAGGTTCATGATATTTGGAATAACGTTGAACTTTTGGGGGAAATTTTGATTCCCTCTCTCATGAATGATTCCATAATTTGCTACCATATGTTTTAGTTATATATAAAAAAGGGAAAATTTTCAAAATCTATACTATATACATCGTACGTAGCGGGTTATTAAATGCACTCCATATGTATTGCATTTTACTTAATTTAGCGGATGTAGTTCAAAGTTTTTATATAACTAGGTTAAGCAAGCACCTAATTAATGATAAGATCCTCCTGTGCATAGCACGAGTTTTTTTTTCTAATATCAAATATAAAGATAGTTTCACACTCTAACTCAACATTGAAGAATAATATGTCAAACCATGTGAACATAATGAAATCTTCTAAGCTTCGGCGATTGTCCTCCACGGCATTGCGGGACCTTGGGTGCATCCAGACATAATTGGGGATTATTTGGAGCTTTAGACACATCCTTTTAGCTCCGATTTTCTGAAACTCATAAAAAACACAACTCACGCAAAATCAATCGTTTAAAAGCACAAAATGCACGTGTGTGTGATCTTAACGATGATTCCGGCTCGAACGTCTCGTTTGGTTAATGACGGCTTGGCCGAGACAGCTTGTCCTAGCCAGTACGTCGGTCTTTTCCGAGTCGAACCGTACCGAGATGCCCATGTTGGGGTCCGGTAACGCTCCAACCCACTCCCTATTACGAGATGGGCCTTGGCCTTCTCATCTTCTGGACCATCATGCCGAGCCTTCCATAGCCCCAGGGGGCATTATATTTCGGCCCACTACAGATAGTGTAATGGGATTAGGAGAAGATTACTATATATATATATATATGAGGCGGTTCCGTGGACACAACGAATAACACAATATTTGACACAAATTTTTTTTTTGTGAGCCCCACTTTTATTGGAAGCAGGTCTTGAGTGGCATTTTTTCAAAAAAAATAAAAAAATCCTGTTTTATTCTTCATTGGATTTCTCTTACCCCCATGGTCATGATATGAGAACTTGAAAAGTGGTAAAGAGAACAGGGATACGTTTAATAAATTCAAGGTTCTAACTTCTAATACGATGATAGATTTCTCTTTATATGTTTGATGGCTTTCTTAGGATCGTTATCATATATATGATTGTTCACACCTGCTATTAATTTGCTACTTACCAATCGTATGCGGCTACTTACCAATCGTATGCGGTGAATGTGGCAATTCTTTATCAGGCGAGATGTTAGGATTTGAATTTTCGGCCACTGTCCTTTAACGCTCTACTTTCTTAAAGATCCTTACAACAATAATTAAAAGGTTAAATATCTACTTGCCCCTTAAACTATCAAAATATTTTTTACTTCCCCCTTCAACTACTAATTGAACTCACTTCCCCCTTCAACTACCATTTTCCTTTTTAGTAAGGACAAATCACGTTTTCCATCCACTTGATGGACGGAAAACTTAACCCAAGGCTATATTAGTGTTTAACCGAGCATACCCTATATTTATATGTATATATGTAATTATGTATCATCTTCTTCCTCTTTTTATCAATTCTGTACGTGTTCTCCCTCCTTCCCTCTCTCTATCTGCTAACTAGCCACCGACCCACGTACAAAGGCAGTTACCATAATCTGCGACATGTGTGTGTACTTTGGAACTGTACATCAATTTCGAAAACAACTCTTCCATAGCTGCAAAACCCATTTTCTTATAAGAGACGAATGGTTTTACGCAAGTTCGGAGACATCAAATTTTGAAATGGTACTCTCTTTTTTCCTAGAAGGAGTATATACACTACTTCAGACAATTATAGAAAAGAAGAAAAAAATTCAATCTCCACCGAACCAGTTCTTCCTCCAATGTCACATACTGACATACTTTACTTTTCCATCCACTCACCCCACAACAGCAGCAAAAAACAAAACAGTAAGTTGGAAACAAGTTTTATTTCCTTTCCTTCGGAGTTTGGAGCTAGGGTTTTGGTTCGATTGACAGTAGCAAAACCCCCGATTTGGCTTGATAGTTTTAGGGTTTGGGAAATGTCCATATTACCCTCTTGTTTGGCGCTTAAAAAATAGACAAGGTTAGGTTAACAGTTTCCGTCACAGATAATGGATGGAAAACACGATTCGTCTTTAGTAAAGAAGAAAATAGAAGTTGAAGGGGGAAGTGAGTTCAATTGGTAGTTGAAGGGGAAAGTAAAAAAAAATTTGATAGTCTAAGAGGCAACTAGATATTTAACCTATAACTAAAACACAAAGCATTTCACCATAATAACGAGTTCATGTTCAAGGAAAGAAATCTCTGTTACCATCACAAATAACTGACACTATAAGTTTATAGTAAGAAGCTAGCATTAATTCGCCATGAAAATTGTGTAGACATAAGTTATTAAAAGTGTTATGATTGTGTTTTCTTATCCCATTCAAATTCATAAAATGAGGGACGGAGGGGTAGTTGACAAGCAATGCACATCATTGCCCAGCCTCGGAAATTTTTGTTGGGTACGTACCGGGTACTATGTGGCCGAGTCTATGTGGTGCTCAAACATTACATCTGAGCTGTCAAAAAGTATATTGAACGACAGAGATTAAAACACCCTCTCCTCACTCCCTCTCCTCTTTCTCTCTCCAAATCTGAATCGTCCAAAGTAAAAATGAACGGCCTAGATGTGCCGACTGGGTACCACTCGTTACCCGGTAGGTACTGAAAAATTGCTCCCCAGGACAGACAGCTAGCACGTGCAAACAAAGACAATAAGTCAATGACTGCACTATTACCAAAAGCACATAAACTAGCCTCCTGTGTTTAAAGTCCATGATATCAAGAGGGGCAAATAAGTCATTTGACCAAGGACCATGACGAATTCTCGTCCCACCTGTCACCGCTTTATATTGTCACGGATGGATATGGAGGGTACTGGGTGGGTACCATGTAGCTGAGTTACCCGAACGTTATATTCGGTTTGGACGGCCTATATCGAAATCCTTTCTTTTCGCCCTTTTCTTTTTTTGTTTCTCTCTTTAAATTCGAACTGTTCAAAATGGAAACAGATATGCTAAATACCCAGAAATAATACCCAGAAAGTATCCAGAAAAATGAATTGAGTGGCTCAGATTTACCCCCACGTGAATCTGAGCCACTCATTTCACTTTTCTGGGTATTGTTTCTGTATATGTAGCATTGTTGCAATCGAAATGAACGACCGAATATGCGCGCACGATACCATATGGTACCTGCTCGGCACTAAAACCGGGTAAGACACACTGAACAATCTCTCCCCTTGTGGTCCGTTGCGAATTCAAAGGCTTCCGTGTAATATTGCGAGTGAACTATAAAAACGGTCAAACTCACGATAGCCTCGTAGATAGAGGCACCAATAACCGTAGGTATATATATATTTTATATATATATATATATATATATATATAGAGAGAGAGAGAGAGAGAGAGAGAGAGAGAGGCCTGCAAATAGACAGCCTCAGAGCTTTGGTAGAGAGAGAGAGAGAGAGAGATGGAGAATTATGCAGAGCTGAGAGAAGCAGTGGAAACTGTGGAGCTAGTGGACGCACACGCCCACAATCTGGTGGCCCTAGACTCCACCTTACCATTCCTCAGCTGCTTCTCTGAAGCCACCGGCGACGCCTTATCCTACGCACCCCACACCCTCAACTTCAAGGTAAACCACCACCACCACAACATCAAATCCTAGTCTCTTCACTTTCTCAGATTATTATTCAAAAACTAAGATCTGTTTTTCATTATGCAATCCTTATGTAGGTAGAAATGTCTTTGTGTGCATAGCATATTAATGATATTTTGACCATAAAACACTTAGGGCCTGCTTATTTCTACGTTTTACGATGATCGGATCGGATTATATTCTCAAGTTGACCAACTATGCAGTGATTTTATATCAGTTCAATATTAGTCCCGTCAAACAAACGGGCCTTGGTACTATTTGATGCGATATTATACTCCCTCCGTTTCAAAATAAGTGTTCCTTTGGGACTGCGTGCCATTTTTAACGGCTTATATCTTTCATTTGTAATAGTTTTTATGATTTGCAAATTTTGTATAATAGAATTAATTAAGATCTATCAAACAAATATATTTTTTGAGGTTCACACTAAAAAAATATAAACCATTGAAAATGGCACACAGTCCCAAAAGGGACACTTATTTTGGAATGGAGGGAGTACATGATAGCAAATGCATCACTTAGCGGGATCCACACAGTAAATTTGATTGGTTTCAAGGAAATGATCATGATTTTGGAATTGGGATGATGATCTATTTTCTTTAAACTTGACTGAGGTTTTTTTTTTTTAAAATTTTGTAAGAACTAGTAGCAGTTTCTTGATACTTAAGTCACAAAGTTTTGGGTTGAAGAAAGACAAATTTGAGTGACTTAACAGAACTTATGAATGCTGACAGTAGTAATTTATGGCTTCTGAAAGCATGTGAACCGGAATACGGCATTTAATGTTCCACATCAGCAATGGCTTCACAAATTATTGGATCAGATGTTTGTTGTTTTCCTATCTGCAAATCTGCAATCAATTCAATGGAGGGCCACACAGTACACTTGTGGGGGCATTTCATTAATTGTTTCCTCACAAAACATGTTCTTTCTTTAACTTTTGTAGACGATTGAAGTTCTCGGATTCCCTGTTTGTGACTGATCTGTTATTTTTTTTTGAAAGTGACTGATCTGTATTCCTTAGATTAGAGGGGCAAGTTTTGCACAATCTATTTGGGCAAGGGCCCATGGACCCACGTCACACTGATCGCACGGTATAGTTCTGATTTAGAATGGTAAAAAATCCAGAGGGTGAGAAAAATTTACGTACATTTCTCTCTGTACGTTCTCTAGGGAATTAACGGTGTAGGGGAGGTCAGCAGTTCTACTACATGACGACCCGACTCGGGTTTGACCTACCAATACCATGATGACAAGTGTCATCCGTCACCACGTGACACGTGGCACTCGTGCGCGGCATTGACCGCCCTGGGTCACTAGCGCGGGCTATCCCACGCGGTAGCACCCAGTTGTGCGCTATCAGAGCCCAACTAGGGAAAACATCTCTTCATGACCATGGGCCATCCGTACGAGGAGAAAAGCCCATGGGTCTCGTGACTGGCGCAACCCATATAAATAGGCAAGAACGCGAGAGGACAGTCTGTTTTAGCCCAAGTAATCCTACTTGCTCTGGTCTGAAGGCAGGACCTGAGGGGCCCCCCTGAGGCTTGGCTGCGGTATAGGCACGACCGAACAGGTCGTGACCTTGCCCTCACGGGAACAAGGGAGATCTTGTGGTTTGGTGGCTATAAAAGAACAAGAGGTGCTCTGCGCGAGGGGTGGAGTAGCGCGCCCGAGTAGGCCGCGCGGGTTAGCCGCGCGGTGGGTAGCGTCACCCGCGCAGTCAGGATGTACGGAGGGGACACGTGTTCTCGTGTTATAGGGCGACGACCTGACGCCAAATCATTGGCTCAGGTTGCCTATAAATATGAAACATTCCCTCACATTCCCGAGAGAGATCCTAGAGAGAGAAAGTGGATAATCACTGTCTTGGAAGAAGAACATTCTTCCCAGTGAGAGCATTCCATTCTCTGGATCATTCTTGGGGCTGCCATAAGACTAGTCTAAGTGCTGTCATGTGCCTTAGTCTCTTCTGTACACTCTTGCTCTGTTCTTCACCCTTCCTCTTGATCACTCTATTCCCTTTTCTGTTGTTTATTTATTAACCATTCTTACCTCTCCAGCTCATCCATCACAGAACCTATCCTACAAACGGTATTGCAGGTTGGAAACTAAATAATGAACGTTGAAGTTCGGGCTGGTATGGAGTAGGATGTGTTTTCAATGCATTTGAATTGTTCCAGTAATGGAATTTTTTTGAGACTAATGTTGTTTTTGGACCTACGTTGGTGTCTTTTTTGATTTTGTTTTTCTATATCTAATGTCAAACATATATGGAGCCTTTCTGAATGGATTTTGTTTTGTTTGAACTCCGTTATCGATTTGAGTTTCGACTATGAGGTCAAGTGAACCAGTTATAGACGTGTCCTGCACAAAAGTACAAGTACACGAAGTATGCATTAAGCACCCCAAAAATCCAAACTTTCCCTTACGTACTTAAACAACAGTAATGTTCTATTCTTTTGGATGCTCTGTGTTAACTAAAATGTTAGTTCTCATGGATCTCTATTGCTACCAAATGGTTGATTACTTTGACCCCTTTTAGTCTCGTTTGAAGTGGTTTCTGATTTCGAACTGACATAGAAGGTTATAAGTTCCTTGGGTTCGGCAAATGCAATGTGTAACAGGATCTGCTCTGTCACATTTGGTGCAACCCCATTAGGCAATCACATGTGAAGATGCAATGACATTTTTTTATCGTTACATTATTATGAATATTCATACGTGACTACGTGAGGATTCATTCTGACGGTAATTCTTTGGACTTTTCAGAGAGGTCTCAGGGATATTGCTGAGCTATATGGATCTGAGGTATCCTTGTGCGGTATTCAAGAATATCGGAAGTGCAGTGGATTGCAATCCATAAGTTCATTATGCTTCAAAGCTTCAAGAATTGCTGCCATACTCATTGATGATGGAATTGAGTTTGACAAAATGCATGAGATTGAGTGGCATAGGACTTTTGCACCAGTGGTGGGTAGAATTTTGAGAATCGAGCGTCTGGCTGAGAAGATTCTTGATGAAGTGAGATAATTGAATCTTTTCCTCCAGCATAGTTTTGTAAATGTAGTATATGTGGACTAAAATTATATGCTGGGGTTCATTGATATGTCCAATACAACTAAGGAGTAGATTTGCGAGTACCCTATCTCTGGACATCTGAAAAATTGTGGAAAACAGAGGAAAGGAAATATTTACTGCTATAAAAGGTAATGTTCTTGATACTAAGGAGGAACAAAAAAAAAAAACTCGAGATACCATTGCGAGTTTGATGATTGGTGATCCGCCACAAAATTTAAAATTGAAGTCTCCTTTATTTTTACTTGTTATTAGTTAGATAGTCCCATAGTTTAGATTGCAGCTCTTTCCTGAGCTCTTTCGGAATCCTTGTGAAATAAATATCAGGCATCAAAGTTTGTGCTAATAAGTAATTCACATAAATAGTTTGGTTGACTTGCAGATTGATGGTCTAATTGGTTGTTGTTTATCTTCAGTTGTGGTAGTTCATAACAACACAAAGATTGGGTTAAGTTGGGGTTGGTGTATGTAAGTTGTGTTCTTCATCAAGATTTACTTTGTCCATCAATCTGTGGCATTGTACAAACAGAACACCATCAAATGCTTTTGAGGTATTAGTGGCTGGGTTTTTCTATCAGTTTATGTTTTCTAACTCGTATATCATTGTCAATTATTGTGTGTTCTTTAGGGAAGCCCAGATGGATCTACCTGGACATTGGACACTTTTACTGAAAGCTTTACTGGGAAGTTAAAGTCATATCCTTCCTTGCCTATATTGTTTTAATCTTTTGTTTGGGTTTGATTTTCCATTTGATAGTATTAGTTGGTACTTTCTGTAAGATTTACTTAATATTTGGTGATGGAAAATCAAAGGAAGAAGAGTCGGGGAGGGAAAATGCAAGGGTGAGGGGTGCGGAAGAAGTGGTGGTTTCTCTTTAATCTGTTGCGTTGATATGACTTTCATTTATTTCTTTCTACTTTAGCCAGATGGCTTTTGGTGACCGTAAAATAATTTACTCTAGCCAACTTTTCCTCATTTTCTTTTCGTTATGATAAACGAAAGACAATTTTGTCATAAATTCCCTTCCTTCAAGTTTTTCCTCCCACCAAATGTACTGTTCTGTATAAATGGAAGTTACTGGTTCCTTTTAGGTTCCTTATCCCATCATACAGTTGCTGACAAAATTGTTGGCTTGAAAAGCATAGCTGCATACCGCAGTGGTCTTGAGATTAATACGAATGTCACAAGGAACGAGGCTCAAGAGGGTCTTGTTGAAGTTTTGAAAGGCAAGTGTTATGATTTTCAGTCTATTATGAATTCACCGTGGATATTCTCTTATCAGTCTGTTTTTACAGCTGGCAGACCTGTCCGTATCACAAATAAAAGCTTCATTGACTATGTCTTCGTGCAAAGTTTGGAGATTGCCTTACAATTTGACTTGCCAATGCAAATACACACAGGGTAACACTTTAAGATTGTTAATTGCCTGTTCAGGATTATCAATTTTTTTTTTTGTTCCTTCTTCACTTGTCCTCTGGGAATAAATCTAATGGAGAGTTCTAGGCAATTATGTGTTTTATTTTTGCGGTGCTCGTTTGTCTTGACTATTAAGCTTTTCGTATTGTCTTGATGATCATGCTTTTTGCATTGTTTCCTTGCATCAGTTTTGGAGACAAAGATTTGGACTTGAGGCTCTCTAATCCCCTGCATCTGCGCACCCTTCTAGAGGACAAGAGATTCATTAAGAGCCGTTTGGTACTTTTACATGCATCTTACCCATTTTCAAAGGAAGCATCATATCTAGCCTGTGTTTATCCTCAGGTAAGATCTTGAAAACTCAAATGATTGTTTCTTGTGGGCGTATGTCATTGTCGTTAAACATTCAATGTCCTCAAACTAAGCATCGGATTTACTTTTTAGGTTTACCTTGATTTTGGTTTGGCTATTCCTAAGCTTAGTGTCCATGGGATGATTTCTTCAGTCAAAGAACTTCTGGAGCTAGCTCCAATAAAGAAGGTGAGAACTCATTTTCTTCAAAGAAATGTTGAAATGAGGAAGATATAATTCTCTACATAGTACCTGGAAAATAAAGAAAGATTATTGTTCACTATATCCATTTCATCTGGAAATAAACAAAAGAAGCAAAAGTAGATGCTATATGTTTCTTAGGTGCAGATGCCATCATCAGACATATTTGTCCTTTTGAATTGAAGTTCACTTTTTGGGCATATTGGGGTGATACATAGACAACATCTCATAGCATCAAATACAAAACAAATGGTGAGAGAGAGAGAGGCGAACTGTACGAGTGCCAGATTTCGATTTGTCAGCTTATGTGCTTCTAAACACTGGGCTCTTTCTGATGTACTTATAATTTTAGACAAACTGTTTTTGTCTTTGAATTTTATAATAGTGAATTAAGGAGCTTTTCATTCGCTAAAATTAAGTAACGAAATATCTTCTAATATGAAATTGTGGATTCATTTTCTATAGCTTCTATATTGAATAAGCATTCAAAGATGTGCAAAGTACGAAGAGTGTTTTCGTTTCCTCTAGTTGATAGAGTTTCACCTATTTGTTCCTTGTTTGTACAAATTTCACGCTGGAATGAATCAATTTGCAGGTGATGTTCAGCACTGATGGCTACGCGTTTCCTGAAACTTTTTATCTAGGTTGGTTTAAACAGTTTATCAGTTTTATGCTTTTTTTTTTTTAATATTAAATCTTGAAAGTTGTATGGTTGCCAATGCATCTTATTTTGCTCGACTTTGTCTTGAATGTATTTTATCCACTCTTCGCAGTTTTTGGCTATGGTTTCACCGGCATTTAGCCTCCTTTGTTCCATCATGTAGTTCGTAAAGCATGAAGTGGTGCAAAAGTTGTTTCCAAACTCGTAGGTTTAGGTGCATTTTTGTTATTTTAGCTTTTTTAGGTCATCGTGATTAATTAAGGTTTTTCTTTGGTGAGGGTTCAAATAGCTGTCAGTGCCTCAAGTGGAAAACCTCAATTTATATTGTCCAAATAACCAAAATATACCTGTATAAACTAAATAGAAGTTTCACAGTTCCTTGATAGGGAAATAGGGCTGCACGTTTTTTGGTAAATCTTGGCTGTCATAGTTGTGATGTAAGTTGGTGGAAGAAAAGGAGCTTCCTAGGGAGGTAAAAGGGATTTTACAATCGCAAATAGTTTTGATCAGTAATTTTTTTTCATGTTTCTTGCTAGTTTCGTTGTCAATTTTGTTTTCTCTTGGCAATCACCCGCATTGGACTTTTGGGATCTTTATGAAACAAATAGTTTTACAACCTCCTACATACTTTTCATTTCTGGGCTCTTTTTGATGAATAGATGGTGTCCATCCAAACTACACCCCTCACAAGCGACTGAAAGAAAATAAATTCTTTCGTTGTTTAAAGAATAAAATGATGATACTGATGCTTGGAGACTAGCATAAAGCTAGGTTACATTTCGTACCCATGGTTTTGATTGTGCTGTCTCATTCTCATGGTTGTAAGCCATTACATGAAGCTTTTGCTATTGAACGATGAATATACTTAAGTTTGAAATTCTGAGCATACTTTGAAAGACAGGCAAATAGTTGTTGTACTTTGAGAAATTAGGAAAGCGTTTCCAAGGCAAGTCTTTTCATCCATTTTTTTCTGGTTTAAGCATTGGTTGAGGTTTGAGAATAGCTTTTTTTTGTACTTTGAAGTTAGTACGAGAAGTTTTACTCTCCAGTTTATTGTTTTTGCAGGTGCAAAGAGAGCACGCGAAGTTATCTTCTCTGTTTTACGAGATGCATGTATTGATGGTGATCTTTCCATTCCTGAAGCCACTGAAGCAGTCAAAGACATCTTTTCAGAGAACGCCAAAAAGTTCTATGGGGCTAAACTAGATTTTACACCTATGGATTGTAAAGCCAACGGGTCCAGCAACTTTGTGAAAATGGGGTTTGATGGCATACAAACAGATGTTGCCCTTGTTCGCATTATCTGGGTTGATGCTTCTGGGCAGCACCGATGTCGTGTGAGTCACATTCGAGATTTTTTGTTTACAACGTTTTTTTGGACTCGAATAATTTTTTAGAAGTTTGACACAATAACAAATCTCAAACTGTTTGAACTGATACTTCCTAACAGCATAGGTGTCTTTTGACATTCGTTTTCTTGTTCTTCTCTTTCTAAACCTCCTTTGGAGCTCATTTACTAAATACTAGGATGAATATTGTAGTTGTGATGTAAGAAGCATGGATGCGGACACAAAATACTGACACGACATGATACAAACATGAGGACATTTTGCAGACAGGTCAAATATAATTCATGTTTTTATTTTAGAGGTATATTATTACCGTATACAAAAGATTGAAATATATAATTTCTATCAAATTAAGAGAAACCTACATATAGAATTACCGTTATGAAGATGCAAATCTATGGTCACTGTTTAAGTGTTCATGAGAGGCGGCACTACATGATTCAAAGGGTGGTCATATGAATACCCTAAACTAGGATATTTGATATTGTAATGGCTGGTTTTTGCTTTCAACATCCTCTAGCATTTTATGCTGAACACCCTCCATATGTATTCCATTCCCTTGTTCCTTTTTCACTTTGAACACCCTCTAGCATTCATGCAAAACACCCTCCACGTGTATTGGATCTGCTACTTCTTTTTCAAGAGTGCTTATCCACATATCTTTTCTTTTCTTCCAGTTTTCACTAGGTTAAGGTTTATCAACTCAGTTGTTGTTATGTTAGTTTCATCTTAGCACATTTATTGACGAATTGGTATGATTTTGTAAATCAACTTTTAAGACTGTATGAAGAAGTTAGAAACTTAGAATCATTTGACAATTGAATAAGAGTTGAGACAATCTCATATAGTGGTTGAAATAAAGGGGTTGCCAAATAAGCTAAAATCGAATATTGCTACCAACTATTACCACTACCTATTGGGGTTGTTAGCGAGACCGGTCTACAAATTAGGTAATAAGTGCCAATGAGAGGTTTGGAATAACGTTTGTCTCACCAGGTTTATCAACAAGTTTTCTTAATGACCATCCTTAGGAGAATTCCTAGAGCCGCCATTGGTGCTCATGATGAAAATTTTGAATACGGACCAAGTTTGAAATGTAACATTTCAACATCCTAACGTGCCCTCAACGTGTCCCAATAGTGTCCTCAACAAGTCCCACAGGACACAAAGTGTCTGAGTAAAAAAATATAATAAAGAAATTGGATATGTATTTAGGCATGTTAGACATGTGTCCGGAGATTTTCGTGTAATATCTGCGTCTGACATGTGTCGGATCCGAATAGGTGAGGCTGGTAGTAGTATCCAACTGTTAAAAGAATTCCTTAGGCTTTAGCTCAGTGGCTGGGAATGTGATGGAAATCATCTTGAAGTGTCACATTCTCAGTCATCAGTACGATTGATTACTACTGATCACATGCTAAAATTGCAAATTACGGTTTTACGTGGTAACTATAAAGTAGTTTATACATATGCGATGTGTGTGATTTTCTGCTTTGATTCCATTATCTGTATAGTCGCATATGGAGTATTAGAATAAAAATAGATGGACCATTTGGCCCTTGTTTCTGCAAGCTTCCTTGAAGCCCTAGGCAAAATAAGGGGGATGATGGATTACTTGTTTAGTGGGTCCACAAATAACAGTTAATTGCTTGGATCATCTGACTAGGGTAACTTCAGTTTTATACAATTTGTTATCCAACTCTCAGTAGAAGATAAAAAGTTCTAGCATGTTTTCAGTGTCAAGGGGTTTGAAGTACTTTTCAGTTCTTTAGCCTTCATAGTTTGTAACTGGAAGTGATTCCTTAGGCCTGTTTTTAATCGTGTATGTATTTGATAGATGCTGCATTAGGTAGAAGTCCTGGAAGATTAGTGGAGAGTCCCTTATTTTAAGGAATTATGGAGATTGTGTATTTACCTGCCACGGTGGTTTCATAAAGCGCGATTGCTATTCATTCTTGTAAAATGATTTTCAGGTTGTCCCGAGAAAGCGCTTCCATGACAATGTTATAAAGAATGGTGTAGGTCTAACATTCGCTTGTATGGCTATGAGTTCAGCTACTGATTGTCCTGCGGATGATACCAATCTGAGCTCTGTGGGTGAGATTAGACTGATTCCTGATTTATCAACCATGCAGAGAATTCCTTGGTACTTCACTTTCTTTCATTCTGGATAACCTTTACCCCTGCATCTTAGCGAACCTTTTTGACCTTTTATCTTACTACTTATTCAATTTGCACTCTGCATTTCGAGTTAATTAACCATTTATTAAAACTTGAAGAGGAAATGGAAACGAAGAACAGGATTCTGATATAGTAGACAATGAAGATAGATGTGTACTCCACGGAACAAGAGCTTAGGAGGCTGTTTTGAAATTGTAAATTTGGCCATTTTTAATCAGCACATTTGCAAACCAGAACACTAGACGTTTGTGGCGATCAAATCAAAACCACCAAAAAATTGATCATGTTTAATTGCCTATTGAAGTTTTCTTATGTTGGTCGATTGCCCTTGTGGAATATATTCACTAGACATATGTGCATATATCAAGCTTGTTTTGTTTTGTTTTTTTTTTTTTGGCCATATTAATCGTATATTATTATTATTATTATTTTTTGGTCTTCAACAGGGCAAAACAAGAGGAAATGGTTTTGGCCGACATGCATCTTAAACCTGGTGAAGCTTGGGAATACTGCCCAAGAGAAGCATTACGTAGAGTTTCGAAAGTTTTGAAAGATGAATTCAACTTGGTACGCGTGATGCTTTACATATTTTTAGAAATGCAGTCACCTTCAACTTCTAAATGTACATTTGCAGGTGATGAATGCAGGTTTTGAAAATGAGTTTTATCTCTTAAAGAGTGTATCAAGGTACTTGAAGCAATTGTTCAAATGCCTTATTTTCTACCTTTAAGTTTCCTGTATTGCAATTAGATACCTATAAAAATCTGCAGGGAGTTGAAAGAAGAATTCATACCATTTGACGTGACACCCTACTGTTCTACATCAGCATATGATGCTGCTTCCCCTATACTCCTCGAAGCTGTAGCTGCTCTCCAGTCTTTGAATATTCCTGTTGAACAGGTGTAGTTTTTTATCTGACTTGGGGCTCACCCCATTTAAAATTCACTTTTCTATCTTTTTGTAGTGGAATAATGGGTGGTTATTCTATTGAGGTCAACTCGGTTCCATTTCCAGTTGCTCATATGAGAATACCAAGGAGGAGTTACCATACTTACAAATATGAAAAATAATAACTCACTGAAACATGTTTGTTTTTTTGTGAACATACTTCTATATGGCGCACACTACAGGATTTACTAAGAATGAGCATCTTTTTTTTTACTCCAATGCCATTGGAATAGCAATAGTAGGTGCACTGTTCATTTTGATGATCCTCAGCTGTTAATATTGATTCCTATTCATTGTTTAGACATTTATCACTTTATTGTTTTCCCATTTCATGTTGAATAACTACAAATGGGGTCGTTGGAGGACACAGAAAAAATCTGATTATTTTTTCCTTTACACTGTGGATTGCTTAGATTCTAGTTTGGAGTTTCTAACTGTCCCGAGCCTGAATTCACCTGCCATTGGTTATAATTGTGAAGAAAATTGTCGGGTAAAGTATGTAATGGGGAAAGCGTGGGAGAAAGTAACAAGCACAAAGGGTATGGAAAGCAGTCAAAGCACAAGAGAGTAGTGTTATGATAGCATTTTTGAACTATACAATAATAAGAGCACATACAATCAACATGGAAGAAGAAAATGATACCCAGAAATGATGAAGAGACTGGAAAAAAAGATTACGTGAATTGTGCGCGCGAGTGCGCGCGAGAGAGATTTCAGTGTTTTTTCAATCTTACTGTTTTCCAAGGGCTTAACCTTACTTTAAATTTTGTAGATTCATCCTGAAGCTGGGAAAGGTCAGTTTGAAATCGCATTGGGATACACTACTTGTACTAAAGCTGCGGACAACTTAATTTTCACTCGTGAAGTTGTTAGGGCTGTTGCAAGGAAACATGGGTTGCTGGCGACTTTCATGCCTAAGTAAGTGTATACTATTCTCTTGATACCATAAAGAATTTCTTTGAGGGAAGTTATTAGTTCGGTATTGTGTATTACAAGAAATTATGGCGTTAAATATAGGCACTTCTACTTGACCATCTTGGAATTTGTACTTCATATCGTTAGCTAGCCTGTTTTCCAATGAATGCTTTTGTTCTCATATGTTTATGCGATGAGGAATTCATCTCATGATTTGAAACGACCACCTAACTGCTTTTCTCCATTTAATTTGATTGCATAGGTTTGCATTAGACGATGTTGGTTCTGGGTCTCATGTGCATCTCAGTTTGTGGGAAAATGGAAAAAATGTATTCATGGCATCGGGTGAACACTCTACGTACGGAATGTCCAAGGTTGGGGAAGAGTTCATGGCAGGGGTTTTAGAGCATCTTCCATCAATTCTGGCCTTTACAGCACCAGTTCCAAACAGGTTTCCTTTTACTTGTTACAATTCATGATTCACCTTGCTGGTTTTTTCCCTCAATGTTCTTTTTGTTAATTTCCGTAGTTATATGGAAATTGGATGTTTGTTCGCCCTCTTCTATCCACCTTCAGTTGGATTATTACAGAACTGCAGATTTAATGCAGAAATGTTCTCTAAAGCCAATGTTGGGAAGAATTACAATCCGCAAAATTATTCCAATTTCAACAAACAGAGCCTTGCATTTGTTCCCCATAGAATTATTGAGTTATGGAATACTCTTTTTGTGCATTTACCTTTTCTACTCTGGAATGTATTTATGTCGAACTCATTAGACTAGATCACACGAAAGCAGAGACACAAGGATTTGAGCAGAATATATTGTTCTTTTTCTTATCCAAAGAGAAAAGTATAATTTATTATCTTTAATTCCCTATTCAACTGTTCTGATAGTTACGATCGCATTCAACCTAATACTTGGAGTGGAGCATACCAGTGCTGGGGAAAAGAAAACAGAGAAGCTCCAATAAGAACTGCATGCCCTCCTGGAGTCCCAGATGGTGTTGTGAGCAATTTTGAGATTAAAGCCTTTGATGGATGTGCAAATCCACACTTGGGGCTGGCTTCTATAATTGCTGCAGGGATTGATGGCCTCCGAAGGCATCTCACTCTTCCTGAACCCGTTGGTAAGACTATATTGTAGTTTTTCTACGCATTATTATTATTGACGGCATCCATATGCACGACTCTGTCTACCGATTCCTGATCAATAAGTCACACTATGCTTAATAGGCATAAGTGCGTAGTATGTGCTACGTGTATTAAAACTTCCGAAGCTACGATCTTCTTAATGCCCTTACATACTAACTGTATCTCAGACTCTTAACTGAAACTTGGAGTTCAGATGCGAGTCCTGTCTCTTCATTCCTCTCAATCCAATGTTTCCACGTTTTGGGGTCAATAAGACCCAGCAGGTGCCTTTTTTCACGATTATGCAAATTTAAAATGGTATCATGACCTTAATGTTGTAACGCTTCTCGGACTCCCTCAAGTACGATGTCACTTAGGCAAGTTCATATTCATAATGGGTGTTCTTTTTATTATCTGTACTTTCAGAATGATTATATTAACCTTTAATTCCGCAAACGTTAATATGAAAGTACGAAGGTATTTCATAATTTGATGCACCGACACTTCTAGAGCCAGGCGTGTCTTGACACAGGACACGGAGACGCGTGGACACAAGACAAGCCACAAGGCATGTCCATTAAATTTAATTAACTTTTTGGGGGCACTAGCGGGGACACATGAGGGACACGGTTATATATATATATAGAGTACACTTCCAGTCCGGACGTCTGGACTGGAATAAAATCCGGACCACTGTGTTTTCGTCACTTTCCAGACCAAATCTTGACGATCCGAACCGTTAGATGTGTTTAAAACGTGTTTTTAAGGTCCAACGCGAGGATTTGTATAAAAAAAACACTCGGAAGGGGTTGATCGGAGCAGTTTTTGTTAAAAACGCTATAACGGTTCGGATCGTTGAGATTTGATCCATAACACAGAGGTCCGGATTTTATTCCAGTCCGGACGTCCGGATTGGAAGGCCACTGTATATATTACACTGTTATCCCAAAATATTTGAAATAATAAACAATTACCCCCAAAACTTTTAAAAATGGAATATTTAACCCATATCGTGTCCGTTTATTTTGGGATAACAGTGTATTATATATATAGGGAGCATTTCTAGTAAGGGATCCCTTATATAGCTTATGTGCGGGAATTTTTGTTCGAGATCAAATTTCGATGATCCCAACCGTTAGATGTGTTTAAAACATGTTTTTAAGGGCCAACGCGAGTATTTGCCAAAAAAAAAAAACCCGGAAGGGCTTGATCCGAGCATTTATATATATATATATATATATATATATATAATGCTTGTTTGCATGCATTGATGCTTCATCCTTATACATATAACTATGTTTCCGTTGGCATAAAATAAATCTTATTTTTTTATTTTTGCCATGTCCCCATTTTTTTAGAAATTCCGTGTCCGTGTCTATCCGTGCTTCATAGGGACATAGTATTTTGAGATATATTTGTTGTTTTAACAATGTTCCTTCAACAACCTTTTATGGAGTTGTCTATGTTCAATTCCTACTCCCAGTTGCCAATGCATTATATTGACTTGCGAATTGGCTTCTATAAATTGGTGATTAGAATTAGGTATATGCTTCCACTTCTATGGATTGAAGAAACAATGATATGACATATTGCTGATATTGTTGCTCATGACAGATACAAACCCTGCTAGCCTTGACTCAGAACTCCGAAGATTGCCAACATCTCTTTCAGAATCTTTACAAGCACTTGAGAATGATGGTGTTTTCAAAGATTTGATTGGTGAAAAGCTTTTGCTTGCGATAAGAGGAGTACGTAAGGTATGTTCGAATTACACCCTCTTCTGGTCTTCTGGAGGGACGTTAGTAATGAATTGGACTCAAGAAAATGCAGTTGCTTATTTTAAACACCTTATTTTATGGAAAGTAAACTGAAATACTTTTGATGAACAATTGTTGAATTGATATAGTGGAAATGATCGTAGGTCCTTTAAGCTTGTATTGCACTTGAATCCTTGTCGATTTGAACAATTTTCCTAAGGAAGAATTTTAAGTGGTCATTTTTCTACTCAATCAAAAACCCAGGACAATGACTGATACTAATAATAACTCAGAGCCATATCTATGGTAAGTCTTGAATATCTTTTAAGCTCACATGGCATGATAGAGAGATACATTACCGAATACTGAGTTAATGAGAACTTTAGGCTAAACAATGTCCAAACTTTCCCTTTTCCTTGTGAGAGGAAGAGAGACTTTGGGTGAATACTGAGTTAATTACCTAGAGATCCCCTAAACTATACCTCGTTTTCATGGACACCCCCTAAATTAATTTCGCCTACAACCATTCCCCCTCATCTATCTAAAACTAATTTTGCCCTAATTCCGTTAACGGAATCAAGTGAATGACATATTTGCCCTTACACATATATACTCCAAACATCCCAATTCTCACATTCACTCTTTTGCACTTCGTTCGATCGATCTTACTTCTCTCTCTTCTCTCTACTTTAACCTTTCACCTAACTCGAAAATCCCACAATAATCCTCACCCACAATCGATCTAACCCTAAATGCAACTATTATCCTTCTCAAGAAACGTTGGAACACCAGGAAAACACACGGAAATCACCATTAACGCATTGGTTGAGCTCTGGTCAAAATCGAAGTGGTCTGAAAGCTCAATTTGAACAGTGGGTATTGTGCGGCTTAGTGAGACGATCGTAGAGGTGTAAGTCCAACCGTGTTTAATCGCCGGAATAAACATCACGCGCGGTTTAAACAGTGGCACATGATTACAGAAGTACTGATCTATTTCGACCGAGATTGAAGTTGATCAAAAAGGGATTTTGATCAGTGGGTTGCCTTCGTCTAGAAGAGACGATCTCGGATCTGTTATGTGATTCGCCGACAGAGAAAGAGGTGGACTTCACGCGGCTTAACCACCGACACGGGAGAACGCTGCGCGTGGGAATAACATGCCCTATGCGCCTCAGGAGGTAGGAGACTCTGACGTGGCACCACTTGAGAAGGAAAGTAATAGTGTAATGAGAGACAAAATGTGTATGTATGTTTTAACCAGGGCAAATATTGGGGAAAAAACCTACATTTTGCATAACTTACGTTAAGTTAGTAACGAATGTGGACAGAATGCTAATAGAAGGGGTGTACGGGAAAGGTCAGTGCTGGCTCTGAGTTTTTTTAGACCAGATGCGAATTTTATTTTTGGGGCCCATTGTATGATGTAAAAAAAAAAAAAAAAGGACTACAAGAATTGAAAACAATAATAACATAAAGCTCGATAATCATTATATATGTTAATCCAAAATATATGACTTAAACATCACCATTCTCATTTTTTGCAGCAAAAGTAGTAATTAAGCTCTCATAATTAATTTTTGATGTGTACCTATATATAAGGGTATAAATATCTGGGGCCCATAAAATTAGTCAAAATTTGGGGCTAGATGCGACCACATCCTTGGCGTATGTCCAAAGTCGGCTCCAGGAAAGGTTTAGATAGATGAGGAGGTGTGGTTGTAGGCGAAATTAGTTTTGGGGTGTTCGTGGAAAAGAGATACTCCCTCTGTTCCTTTTTAAATGTGTGCTTTGGGAAACATGTATTTTTTATGACGTAAAAAAATTTATTTCTACTCAAAATTCTTGAAATTTTTTTGCACCTAGTTAAAGTGCTCTTTGAGCACTTTAATTTGGTGTAAAGAGAAACATAAAATTGTATAGAAAAATATATTTTTTAAGGGTTTGAAAATGCACGTATTCCCATAGTAGATATTTAAAAAGGGACGGAGGGAGTATAGTTTAGGGGGGGTCTCTAGGTAATTAAACCTTAGCTAATTTTGTGGGCCTACCGAAGGAGAGTGATTTCTACATCCCCAAATTGTTATCCACACCCCCTTTGATAAAAACGGGTGTACGGGAAAGGTTTAGATAGATGAGGGGGTGTGGTTGTAGGTGAAATTAGTTTAGGGGTCTCTAGGTAATTAACCCTTACAACCAATTTTGTTGGCCTACTAATTTTCTCGTGATTCATTTTTCTTCAATTTAACATGGGGTGTGATTTCCACACCCCCAAAATTGTTATCCACACCCCTTTTTTGTCTTCTAATGAGATTTTCAGGTGTAAAAATTTCACCGAAATACAAAAAGGGGGCGTGAATAACAATTTTGGGGTGTGAATATCAATTACCTTTAACATCTACTATATTGTTTTTATATCCCGTACATCATAATAAGGTATTTTATTTAATGGCGGTAACATATTTGTGGTACATAGTGGATAGAAGTCACTACAGGCATAATATAATGATATAGTTGTGACCTTCATGTCTATGCAAGTAGAATTCAGAAACACTTGGATATGTTGTTCTGACCATCCAATTCAATCTGATCTGTTTTACGAAAAAATAACTACATATGCCATAAATTAAATAATGTCATAAAAAAAATAAATAAATATGGTGCGACAATATTTTATTTTGCAGGCAGAGATTGCTTATTACTCTCAAGACAAAGATGCATACAAAAACCTTGTATATCGCTATTGAGTTGGATGTTTCGCCGGTCTTGAGAGTAAGAATGGATGAGATTCTTTTTTCCACTTCTTGTCTAAACTTTGTTCATGTCTATTGTCACAAGGGAGTAGTGTTAAAGGCAAATTCTTGCAATTTGTAATGGTGTTCTCATAATATATAATGGTACTTTTTACGTATGTTTTTTTTTTTTTTCATACTCCCACTTTTGGTTGCTCTTTGTACACTCTTCTTTTTTTGGTTGCAAAGATAATAAATCGACTAAAAGTTCATGGCATATTTTGAATGTACCCGTAATAGTGCAATACATAATTAGGAATCAATTAAAGAAATCTAATCTGTAATATTGCTTTATAATTTGGTAATCGAGTTCACTGACAGTTGATCACGCCATAATTTTCATGAACATTTTATGTGAATTGCTTGAATGTTGTCAATTATGGTATCATTTTGTTCTTTCAGATTGCAAACTTGTGGTGAATGATGAACTGTTAGAACGGACAAATAGGTTCACGGGGTTGGTGTATGAAAATTGGAAAAGATAGGAGGAATTGTGGTGCCGGGATCTAGGGAGGTTATCTTGTAGAGTCCTGCTGTTGAGATTGACAGTTAGCCAGATGAATGGTGTTATTATCATCGTTATTATCAGCGGTTAGCTAGAGAGGTTGTTTTAAGGATCGAACCCCTACATGTGACATTGCCAGATTACTCCTTATGGAGAAGATAATAAAAGGTGATTTTGTATCATAGTTCCAGGTTATGGTCACTTTCAAAGTTACGGTTAGTTCGTTGTGGGCTCAGTGGTACAGTTAGTCCGTGAGAAATTCATCCTTATGAGGCAATTGATGACTCCGACTAAGTAAATGCTTAGGCTGTTTCATCTGGGCACTCGGTCAAGGCAAGTAAGGAGGGAGGGATCAGTGGAATCACGAAAAACTACAGTCTCGCGGTTAGCATGGGAGGATGTTTCTTAAAGTTGAGGATCTAGAAGAACATGTAAGTTAAAGGCTAGATAACGAATTCATTTACTTGCTCTTTAATTTTGCACTCCTTTTATTATGAACTGTTAAAAACTTGTAATGTAAAGGTTGGTCTGGAAGAATTAGGTACTAGATAATTATTCGCTCATGCTGCTACTGTAGCCTTGGCATTGTGTTGGAACATGTGTGAAGGTTAAGTTCCACATTGGAAAAATTGAAAAATGGTTGGACCTTAATATACAATTGGATGACTCACCACTTACAAGGCTTAGCCTTTTAAGTGGATATGAGTCATTAAATGTATATTGGGTCCACTGAATGTAGTGGACTCCGTTGGATACTCCCCAGAAGTTTGAGCCTTGTGCACGCCGGCGCAGCAGAAGCGATGGCGGGATCGATGCATCATTCAAACTACCAACAAGTGGTATCAGAGTAGATGGTTGACGATCTACGGGCAGTCTCTCGGCGCGCCATGAATAGGCTTGCATGGTGAACTCCAAGTGATGGAAGCAGAAAAAATCCAGTAGTGCAAGTAATGCGGTGTGCCCGTTGCAAGGTGATGCAAGCGAATGGAACACGTGTTGCACATTGACTCGTCGGGGAGCATGATGCCAGTGAATGGGCACATTGGCTCTCAATAGAGTTTCTCGTCGAGGAGCATGGTGCTAGTCTAGGCATATTGGCTCTCAATGGAGAATTTGGTGGATGGATCTGAATCAATGAAGTTGGTTGGGTTGAGAGTGTAGATCAGAATTAAGGGGGAGTTTGGATGCAAAGAAACGGGCAAGGCTCAATGGACGGTTCACATGAGGGGAGATTTGTTGGAACATGTGTGAAGGTTAAGTCCCACATCGAAAAAATAGAAAAAAGGGTTGGACCTTAATATACAATTGGATGACTTACCACTTACAAGGCTTAGCCTTTTAAGTGGATATGGGTCATTAAATGTATTTTGGGCCCACTGAATATAGTGGACTCCGTTGGATACTCCCCAGAAGTTTGGGCCTTGAGCACGCCGGCGTAGCAAAAGCGTTGACGGGATCGATGCATCATTCAAACTATCAACAAGTGCCAAGTATCGAAGGAAAAGGAGCCGTACAACGAGAAGCTTGCCGTTGAACAGGTGCTCGTTGAAGACTGGAACCTGAACTTTAGACTTTTTGAGAGCTCTGCCGTCTCCCTACTTTTGTGTTGGATATACCTAATCTAATTTCCCAACAAGTACTTTGTTTATTGTAATCAAATTATGATCACATTAATGTTATTCCGCTATTTAATTAAGATAGTCATCCTTCTCAATTAAATGAATCTTTCCAATAAATAATTTAAATAATACTTCTGAAAACTAGGGTGTTACACATAAGATTTAGGTGGGCAGCTTAGGTCTTGCTGTCATCCGCCGGGCACTCACATATAACTGGCTCGCTCGCTCTTTCAGATTTCACCCTGGATCTCTATCGTTTATGCTTCTTTAACTCCTATTTATTTTTTAACAAATTCTAGCACTTTGCATGTAATTGGAATGTGGAGATTAATTAAATGTCCACCACACATGTTCAACCTTAAACCTCTGAAGTGTGAACAAGTCATACTTATCTAAATCCCACAAAACAATCGCCAACCTGCTACATATCTTGAACCTAAGAATTCATGCTTCTCCTTAAACCAAGGGATTTTCTCACAGCTAAGAGGAGAGAGAAGGATCATTTCTTCAAAAATTCCAAAGCGAATTAGCAAGACAACATCATATCTCAGCTGTGAAGAGCAAAAAATAGCATCCATCCTATAAGGAAAATTTTCAATTTCAATTATATCCATCCAATCTCCACTAAACCTAAACATAGAAAGAACCACAGATGATTGATCATCGTATATATATACGTATATCCCTTGGCTTCCAAGAATCTAAAACCCATTGCAAAGGGGAGAAACACAAGCTCTCAAGAACCATCATAAACCTCAAACACCAATTCTTGGAGCAAGTTTTTACTCGGGAAATCGAGCCATGGCACTAAATTTGAAAGCCCTCTTGACTTTGGTTGTAGTTCTTGCGATGTTGCAGCATGGGATTCATGTCTATGCGAGAGGGGGCCGACGTCCAAGGTTCATGGGTGGTCCATGGAAGAATGCCCATGCTACCTTTTACGATGCAAGCGATGGCACCGGAAGAACCGGTATGTATAGCACAAGAATTTTTTCTACGTAACATGCATGCATGGCATGCATGAACTGCACGTTGTCATTACTGATTATTGGTCTATTGATCTCTATTGTTGATAGGATCTTTTTTTTTTTGTTTTAAAGGGAAAAATGGATATAATAAATTTTGCGCTGAATTTTTTTATCAAATTAATCCAGTCATATGCTAATTGTCGATTTCTCTTGCTTGTGTTACAATCTCGGAGAACAGGAGCTTGTGGCTACGGAGGAACGAACCTAGACTTGAAATTCCAGACGACGGCATTGAGCAATGCTCTGTTCATCAATGGTCAGGGCTGCGGATCATGTTATGAACTGAAATGCGATGGTGATGTGAACTCGTGCAAGGCGGGGCAACCATCGATCTTTGTGATGGGCTGATGGCCACCGATCAGTGCCCGCCGGGAGGTTGGTGCGATCCGCCGCGTGAACATTTTGATTTGGTACAGCCTGCTTTCCTTCAAATTGCCGAGTACAAGGCTGGCATTGTCCCAGTTCAGTATCGAAGGTATTGGAGCTTCAAAAAGTCCATGCACACATATTTTGATGCACAGATTGGTACACAAATGTAATCAGAATCATCCAATGCACGTTCACCTCACAAAATAATAAGAGATTTACATACATCAGATAATTCCGAACACATTTGTTTAAAGAGAATTATCATCAAGAGTAATTGTAAAGTGTCAGTTTTAAATAGTACTTACCTCTGTCCCAAAAAATTTGTCATATCTGCAAAACGATAACCTAAAAATTATAAGTCTTTTTAAAGAAAATTTTCAAACTTTTTCCATAAATTAAAATACTCGTTGATATCTAGTAAATTGTTAAAAAAAAATTTGAATTTTTAAAAGGAGTATTATTTTCAAAGACCATGTTAATGGATTCTGCTGCTTTGGGTTGCCCAACTAACAGGGCCGGCCCATTTGATGACATTCTTCGGCTTAATGCTAATTCTATACACCATATAAAGAAAGGAAGTTTGTATTTTATACAAGTGGAATTTTTTTTTTTTAATAGTACTAGAGTGTTTGAGCCAGCTTGTGCGCATCAACTAATTCGAAACCCTGAAATCCTAAACTTAACGACCGAATAAACTTCACCGTCGGATATTTTCTTCCTTCACTATTCAACCAAACTCAGAGGCAAGGATCATGAAACGCTCCATCTTGCGAAAAAACGCATTATATGAACTGATATTTCATTGCAGAGTTCCATGCCAGAGGCAAGGAGGAATCAGATTTACCATAGAAGGCAACCCACACTTCAACTTGGTGACAGTGTGGAACGTCGGAGGCGCAGGTGATGTCACCAACGTTCAGGTGAGGGGCGACGATGAGGCCAGCTGGATACCGCTGCGGCGCAACTGGGGCCAGAAGTGGGAGACTGATGCCGTGTTGGTCGGAAAGGCGTTGTCTTTCCGGGTCACCGTAGGTGATGGGAGGAGCTCAGTTTCACGGCGTGTCGCCCCACAAAATTGGCAATTTGGCCAGACTTACGAAGGAAAGAACTTCAGATAGAAAACACGGTGTTCATGTACCTAGTATTCTCGAGGCTCTATTTCTCTCATTGATTTCTTGAAAATCAGATAAGACGATTCTTTGTAAGCCTGCATGCTGCTGGAACAGATTACCATAACGATTTACACATTCGCTACGATTTACATTACATACACAAGATATGCCATATTTGTACTTTGAACCCAGATTGATTGATGGGAAAAAAAAGTTTGGTGCGGAAAATGTTACACGGAAGCACTTAATTTTTTAATTTTAAAAATGGTAAGAGAGAGAAAATAGGACACTTATTTAGGAACGAATGAAGTATATTTCTCTATGTAATTTTTCAATTTGTTTCAAGTGCTCATTGAGTACTTTAATTTGGTGCAAAATAAAAAACATTCTACGGAAGTATATGTTTAACGTCCATATAAATACATGTTTCCCAAAAGTGATATTTAAAAAGAGACGGAGGGAGTAGTACTTAAATCAATTATCTTCAAATCCAAATGCGGTTAGAAAAAGAAAAAAATAGTAATAATTGAAAAGAATGGACCAACTCCTCGTTAGAAACCGTTGAAGGTGATTTTTTTCCACAAAACTGTAAGTTAAAAGACAAGTTTTCGAAAAGAATGGACCAACTCCTCGTTAGAAGCCCATGGGAGGCAAAATTTAGTGTTTTTAAGAGGGTTAAACATCTACTTGCCCCTTAAATTATCGATTTTTTTTTTACTTCCCCCTTCAACTATGAATTGAACTTACTTCCCCCTTTAACTGCCATTTTCTTACTTATTAAGGACAAATCACATTTTCCATCCAAAATCTGTGACGGCCGTAACCCTTTCTTTTTTTTTAAGCACCAAACAAGAGGGTAATTTGGACATTTCCCAAGCCCTAAAACTATCCCACTGACAGATCGCCGCCGCTCTCATCTTAAACGTCGTACTTAAAAATTAGAAGTTTAAATTAGAAGTTTTATCAGAGAGGGAGGGGGAGACAAAAGTTAGATTCAAGTGATTTTTCTTAAATCCAAAAGGGGGAAATATGAAAAAGCTGAAGCAAACTAGGTTTGAGATTAAGGAAATCAGCG
>JAXBDA010001158.1:0-60510 GCA_036023075.1 Gaultheria prostrata
TCAATGAGATCTATCAAACAAGATCCATATTGCTTAGAAAATTATTTTTGTAACTATATTATTTTTTAGTTTGAAAATTGCACGTAGTTTCGTAGGGGGCAAACATTTTGGAACGGAGGGAGTAATAGATTAGGAATGACGAATAACAAAAAAAAAAAAAAAAAAAAGCTTGATCTAGAGTTTGGTTAGTTTTTTTGTTACATTCACATGGGAACCTTAAGAAACGACTGATATATAATAGCATACCAAGATGGATCCCATTTACAAAACCAAAATTTCAATTTCTACTCAAATATAGTATTAACAATTAAAAATACTCCACTGTTATTTGTCCACCTATCAAAAGACAAAGGCTTAATTACTAGTATAATAGACTACTATATATACCACAAATTACATCACGTAATTTAAAAAGTTAATTTATTACGTTTTTTGATATATGTCATTTTATCATAATACATCACGTAAAAAGTTACAAAAAGCCAAAAAGAGTGAAGAGTGCATATTTATAATTTTCTCAATATATGACTAGAGTGCCCCTAATCATGATATGCATATAAAGTTGCACATTTAACACAATCAAAGACCAAATCTTTGTCTGGACCGCGTTCTTCCATTCATCATCGATCTCTCTGTTTTATCCTCACTAACATAGTACAGTACTTTTATATCCTCGCATCATAAAAACCGTCAAAACCATCAAAACCCTCTTAATTAATTCTTAAAAAAAACCTACAGTGTGTATCCTCCTCCTCAAGTCAAGAACACCTGCAAATGAAACATTTGAATCCTCTAACCATTTTAGTGAAAGTGGGACGTGTCAGTTTGACAGTGTTCTTCGGTAGAAAGGAAAACATGATCAGCTTTTTAATGGGAAATAATCACATGCATCTGATCTTCTACCAAAACAATATACTAGTATATTTAGGCTCTAGATGAGTGACACGTACCATATTGTGGCTAGATTTGCTCTAGCTTTTCGCACTGGCGGCTCCACACTAGAGCCTAGGTGGTCATTTGACCACCCAATTGTTTTTTATTTCCTAGAATATATGTAATATTTTTAGTTTAATTTTGGATCAGTCATTTCTTGAACACCCAACTCAAAAATATTTGAACACCCTATGCAAAAAATCAGTCTACAAATCAATCAAATGCAGTAAAGAGCAATTTGTGCTATCAAATGAGATATCAGTGGATGAATATTGCTTGGGTACTTATACTGAGAATGATATATTTGATACGGTTGATAATAAGGCTAGTATGCAACGGTTTCAAAATGAGAAAACTCAACGAGGGACATTTTAGTATTCTACTCCTTCTGTCCCAAAGAAATAGTATTCTACATTTTAGTATTCTACATAATATTCAATTTTCAAGTACTTCCATTCATAATTTTTTAATTTATTTGCATCAAATTAACGATCTAAATTAGTTCTTTAATTTAGTGTGAAAAATTCAAAATGATACGTCTCGTCGTAGTGAACTAAATTCTTGGGACGGAGGATATATCCTTTGTTATTTTCTGATGGCATTGTTGATATTAAAAGATTAATTTTTGTTTATACACAATTGAGGTTTTTAAAGATAGTAAAGATTTCTGAACACCCTTGTTCAAAATCCTGGAGCCGCCACTGGCTTTTCGCGTCAAATTTTCCAGTCAAATTGGTTTATTTTTGTCTTTATCAAAACCAACTGGGTTTCGATTATATTTTTTCCTTCATCAATTCCTTTTGTCGAGACAAACTAATAATCTACAAAAATGATGTGAAACTTACAAATGCAAAACACACTAGAATATAGATACATAAAAAAAACACGAACCGGATTATTAAACCAAAGCTGGCTTGTATGGGATAGCCATCCAGTTGGCAATCACTTCAACTACACTGACATTGTGGGCCTTCTCATAGAACTCAAGCATTCTCAATTGGTTATATGGGTAAATTACAATTAACCCCCCTCAAGTATGACTCATTTTCACAGCCTCCCTAGTGTTAAAACTTTACACTTAAGACCTTTAAAGTATTTACAGTATTTGACGATAATAACTCATTTTGTTAGCAAAATATTGGGACTTTGGACGGATCTTGTCATGTGAGCAAAAAATTGACATGATAAATAAGATTTTGGGATGAAATTACCCTTTCTCTTTATCTAAGAGTAATTTCCTAAAAAAGAATAGCCTGAGTAAGAGCATCATTATGTGGCTCTCTACTTTAACTTTTGAGTTAAAGTAGAGACCAAAGTCTCCAAAAACCTTAAAAATCAAGCTCCTCAAATGCCTCCCTAATTTGCTACATTCTGTAACTTTGCTGCAGTAACCCCCCCAAATTTAGGTAGGCACTGTTCACGCACCAAAAGATGAGAGGGAGGGAAGAGTAAAAGTTTGAATAAATAGTCTGATTTTGTGAGTTTTTTATAAAGTGACTTGCTAAAGTTTGAATAGAGAGTCTGATTTTGTGATTTTTTTGAAAAGTGACTTGTTAAATTATAAAAGGTATTTTTTAGGTTAAATTTGGTATTTTTTTTGGGTGTGTGAGATAAGGATGCTCTAAGGAACTAAAGAACCAAACTGTTGGGTCAATTGTGGGGGAATCGCGAGGTATTGCAGGACACGAGGTGATTGTGATTGGAATAGCCTTCGTTCGAGTGTGGTGAATATTGAGGTAAAAAAAACATGGTGTCTAATGATTGACAAAGACAACCAAGAGTGCACATTGTGATTTTCTATTGAGCCATCTTTGATATTTAGAATTATCATAGTTTAAGGCGGTTAAGTGTTGAGTTTTAAACTTTGAGAAGGCCGGCTAAGTGAAAATGGATTATACTTGAAGGGGTTTAATATAATTTACCTTGGTTATTAAACATAAATATATAGCAGCTCCATCTTGTTTTAAAATTAAATATTTTTGTGTCTTGCTGTATTTTTGAAGTGGTTTTAAACTCTCTAAGCATTTTGGCTGGAGCTACCCCTGTTAAGATGCCTAATAGCTTTTCATGTAAAAAATAGACAGAGGTCTAATGACCATTTTTTTTTATTAATATTCACATCATTCTCGACATTCTCGCCATGTTTATGGAAATAGAGAGTATAACATTTGAAAACTATTCTACAATTCTTTTACGGCCATTAGCACTGAATATCAATAAGGGGTCCTAATTGAAAGGTTTAGATAATTTGAGGTGGTTAAGTGTAGATTTGATAGTTTATGAGATTTGATAATGTGTGATAGGTGAGGGGACACGATGTAATTAAGCCAAAGAGAAATAGGGGAGACCATATGATGGCCACTGGCCATTGGTAGCTAACAAATAGTCCACAGGTCGTATTGCAAGTGTTCATAAGGGAAAATTATGAATTGCAGATAAAGTATCGCCACGTGATGTTCCATACTTTTTTTTCACAACATATTGGTGTCGACTGCATCACAAGGTGCGTGTCTCTTACACCAATGTGATTGGAAAGGGCCTTGGAGCACTATGTGAGGTGTTCTAAGAGCACCAAATACCAAATCGATTGAGGTCCAAATGTGGTACGTTACGAGAAATTATAAATTGCTTATGGAGCACCGCCAGATGCTCTCTCCACCACAAATTTTACGGTAGGACTTGTACTAAATGTGTTTTTGGGCCAATGACACATTTAGTTTGGAACTGCCGTTAAATTCTGGAAAAATTCACCGTTGTGGAACGCCACCATCCAAATTCCAATGTAAATTGGCCTCCACACTCCATAGACTCCTCATCATTTCCTCGAAGTACATTGGGACGAGATATATGACAATAATGAAGCAAACGGCACCCATTGACAGGGGTCCCACTTATTCTTTTCATGGAACCCGAGTCCCATAAATCAGATAATTTGATTTATCCCCCTATCCCCAACGGCCAAATTTAGTGTTGTTAATTTCCCACGTACCAAAGAAAATAAAAAATTAGGGTTGTTTGGGATGATTTCGGGTGCTTGTTGCGGTGGCCGGTGAGGTCACACTACATTATTGATTATACATACATGTTATGAGTATAAGTGGGACTCTGATTGCATTACAGTTTAGATTGAAAAATATAGCGTATCACAATTATTCGCATCAACGTAAAGATTCTCACCACGTTGACATTTTTTTTAACAAGTAATATTCTTTTAGCAATAAATTTACACCATTAAAAGTATTTTTGGATGGTTGCATATACAAACTACAGAGAATTCAAATTCCATAAATGAAGCTAGTTTTATTGGTTCATCAAGCTTATATGTTCATAAAAATAAAAAAATAAGTACTTCGGACATCAATTAAGTATTAGATAATCGATACACCTTTATCTCAGGAAAAAATTGAAATATTACCAACAAGATGAGATATAAATTGAAATAAATTGCATGGAACTGCTAGCGATTGTAATTGATCACATTTGTTTATATGTGAAAGTACGGCGGTCTAACTATGTTGTCCAAATGATTGTGGCATGGCACATTATGTGAAAGTATCTTGCATGTGGTAAAATTGTTGAGTTGTCTCTCTTTCTTTTCAAGAGCGTGTATTAATTGAGTTATGCGTAAGTTAATCTGAACGCACGGTTATGAAATACTCTCAATGCTACTTCCATGGATCCTTAGGAGAGGGATACAACATTACGGTATACTCATTGCATGGAACAACCGAGAGTCACAACGAAAATCAAAAAAGCCCTAACAGTAATTTCAGCTGATTGATTGATTGCCACATTACAATTTGTGTATTGTATCAGTTTTCTTTTAAATCTCTATCAAATGATTGAAGTGATTCACAACTGTGACGAATTAAGGTAAAATTTGAATTCTATCACAAAAAAAGTTTTTAAAAAATTGGAAAATTCCAAAATATCAATAATAAGAGGGAGAGGAAGGGAGACCATTGCTGATAGTGAATTGGGGGCCTCGCACGTGTAATCTGACCTGATATTTTTCTCGGGCAGAAAACAGTGGCTGGGCAGTGTAGGAGGGCAAGTGGGGCAGGAGTAATAATTGATGGACCTCTGAGAACCGGACAACTCAGCTATACAGCAATCAGTTTTGCTTCAGACCCCACGTGCGCTAGACAGGAAAGTAGGCCCCGCCGGTTCTTGCTTTGTAATTGTGGATAATGACGACGAGACGACAAAGTAACGAAAGCGACGGCTCCGATCTCTTTTCTCATTTCGGCCTTTAATCGGATATTTGTAGTAGTAGTAATAATTATAGAGTAGTTACTCCAATTGTATTAATTAGTAGACTATATAAGAACACAGGGTGGGTACCGTGCCGGTGTCGTGTTGATGATCGAAAATATTCACTGCGCATAGCTCATCAAGTTATAACGCGGATAAAAAATTAGCTCGATTGAATATTGCTAGGTGCCTCATCAGAACACATATAACTTGTTGTAGTGGTTTTGATCTAGTGTCTCGGATCCATTCGGAATCATGCATTTCAAGATAATAATGTTCCGATGAGGCACCTAATTATATTCGATCGAGCTGATTTTTGGGTACACTTGTAGTACTCGACGATCTCTGCACGGTGAAATTCTCTAATCGTCGAACCGACGCCGGCACGGCTGCCGGCCCCCGCACAACACGCGGAAGCACAACACCCCCGGTTCCAAAGGTACTTAATTATAAATGAACAGTTAAGATCGTTCGATTAAGTATTTACCATTATTCAATTGAGCTACTTTTTAATGATTCTAATAAAAAAAATTAAAGAAATAATATATATATTTAAAAATAATTAAGAAACGATATGAATCATTTGTGCATAATTCTGAAGTGAACACCACAACCTGTACACAATGAATAATACCAATACAGTTGTTCCTCTTTTATTTGGTTGGGAAAAATGAAAGAGAGATGAAATCAATTTCTTTTTGCTATATAGAGTTTTTTAGGATATAGCTCAACACATGAATAAATGGAGGGAAATTAATGTCGATGGTTCTTTGAGTTGGAAATCGAGATATGTCTATAACATAATGTACAAGAAAATTGTAGTATAGATTTCTAATTGAGGTGAATAATAATACGGTCAATTCGGTACTTCACTGCTAGGGGTATGTTAAACTCCAATTAAAATGCTTTACAGAGACTCGAATATGAATATTGTCCAATTAAATCCGAGTTTTCATCACTGAGCCAATCAGGCTAGGAGAAAATGAATTATCAGAATCATATAGATTGGTCTCTTAGTGGGCCTAACAAAGATCAACTCGGTTAAGACGAGGTTATGGATTCAATAAATTTTAGTAAAATACAATTATTAACCACAACACCAACTATTACTCCTTACATACACGTGAGAGTACGCACTTCTCTTATGGATTACCACAAAATCCCCATTGCACGCAAAACCATTTACTTTTTCTTTCGCTCTTCGCGCTCTCGAATTCCATGGTGATTAAGAAATTGTCATATGTATTTTTCCAATGCTAACCTTATTTAATGTGTGATAGAAAAATTGATTAATTTATCTATGTTTCCCTTCACAAATTTCGAACCCAATACCACTTGTCACACGCCATGTAAAATTATTTGATAGGGCTTTCAGTGTTCTGAATCCACAAATTAACTTCCTTCCCTACAAGTGACCATCATAAATAAGGCTAAAAGAATTTATCATTAATTCTCTCATTTACGTCCTCTTATTAATAAAAAAAAATAAGAGGATGAAAAAAATGGCATCCTCATTCTTTTACTTGTTACAAAAATGGAACTGCATGTATGTAGGTATCCCTCACCTTCGCCAGAAAAAAATTGCCATGTCACTATCGCAAGGAAGTATTGCCTCGTCACGAAATGTCACACCGCTATCTGTAGGTAGCCTCACCACGTATGTTCGGACCGAAAATAAGTTCTAGCGCATGTGGCTGGTAGGAGTATGAGGACTTGAACCTCGAGCATTGTCTAACTCAGTTCAAGTTTCCAACCACTAAACGGTCTAACCAATCCGAAGGGGTAAGGAATCCCACGTGGCATCATTTTGAGTGGGATGTACCTTCATTTGAGTTGGTGATATGCTAGAGTTGGTCATAGGTAATAACTACCCTACGGATAATGTAAAAATTGGGGGTCGCCCCCCAAAATAAGGTAAAAATTGTAAATAGGTCCTTGAAATCAGGGTTTGAACATGCTACTCACGAGGGACCACGTGCTGGTCTCCAGTTTCTCGCCTTTACGAGGTAGACCCTACCCCCTTAATTTCCACACTTTAATCCAAGGATTTATTTTTGGCATTTTGCGAATTAAATATTCACACACACAAACTTAAGCTACACCGAAATAAAGATATTTAAGTAATTTTTATTTTTCAAATCTTAATTTGGTTTGTTTGTATTTTGAAATTAGATCCATCTGGTTCAAATTAAAATTATTTACATATAATGATTTTGTATAGAAAGAAATGTGTTTTTGGACAAATAAGTGTGAATTTGCCCGTGATTTACAAATTAAGCGGAAAATATGTTAATTCAGATAATTTTGCTTCGTTTTTTTTCTTTGTTTTCTTTCTACAACTCTAGTGGCTAGCACTAACGTAACGATAACGTAATGATGAATCATCGGTATCGAAAACACAATTCACAATGTGTCTTAGAAATAATAAAAGATAGAGTGCAAATAACAAAAAAGAAATGCGAGCGAAATCGTGGAGATGAAATTAATAGTTTATTAACATCTTTGAACAGTCCACGAGTAAATAAATGTGGCTTTAGGAGACACAGCTCATGCTTTTTATGTAAGCGAAACAAAATATTATAGTCTGAATATTGAACTCTACACCAGACATCCATGAGCACATTTTGTGCAGCAGTGAATTGAAAATAAATTTTAAAATTTGGACAAAACCCATTGTTACATGTATTTGTCGGTTGATAAACAAATCAAAGAAATCTAGCCGTAGATTTTGTTCAAATTTAGGTTGAATATATAATGAGTTTTCAAAATATGTTTCAAAACTAACTTGTTTACATGAAAGCCGATTTCAAACGGATTGATCAAAGTCGATCTCGAGTAGTGTGGATTTGTTGCACACATTATAAGCTGAACGAACCAAATGGAATCACAAGTTTGAATTTGAAAGCGTAACAAGCTTCAAAGAAACATTATAAGCCGAACGAGCCAAATGGAATCACGAGCTTGAATTTGAAAGTGTAACAAGCTTCAAAGAAACGTTCAAGCTTAATTCATTTATGGCACTAATCAATTCCGAATAAACTTTTAACGAATCAACACGAGCTGGAAACTTCATACTTTTAACGAATCAACACGAGCTGAAACTTCATAAACTTTCCCTCTCCAGTCACAAACAGCTCGCTTCCACTGGACGAGCTTCAATCTCCCCATTATGGCCCACGGTTGAATTGGATCTGCATCAAAATCTTCTCACAGACACGATTAGAACTGTAGTTGGATAAACAACCCAAAATGGGAAAGAAGCCCAAACTTTCTCTTATGGGCTAAAACAAAACCAGCCCATTAATTTACTCATGGCCAGCCATCAGTTTTGGCCTACCAACACCTACTGTACCATTAGTCCATTACGACTCCTCAGTATCCCTAAAAGGGCCTAAACATTCAAAAATTGCTACAAAACCGCCCTAAACTCACTTAGAGGATGCTAATTAATTACGAAGGATTTTTTTCTTATCTAGAGATCTCCTTTTTTGATAATTGCATCAAACCAAGTATGGAAACTTTGCTCGTGCTAGCTTTGGATCTTATTCGTAAACGAGGAAAAAAAATAAAAAATAGATTTTGTAACTTGAGGGACCATGAAAAAATTCTAATCGGGAGAAAGTAAAATTAATTATCTTATTAGCTTACTAACATAAGGTAGAAAGTTGATTTTAGGTTTCATAACATGAAGAAATTTTTTCAGTCTTGCTAAAAGAAAATTCTAATAGGAAAACAAACCCGAAAAAAGTAATAGGCTGGATTGTCAGATGATTTTTAAGTGTTGACATGGGCCTGAGGACTTGCTAAGACGAGCCTGATTGTAACACATGCCCTCCCATAAGTAATGTAAACTTCCCTTGTTAACGGTTTGGTTTTTGGGGAGGTTTTTTGAGTAATGACCGGTGAGAGATAGATAGAAAACGAGAGTAATAATTGTAGAGAAAATTTATTGGGGACCGTCCTGTAAGATAGGAGATGGTTTTGAAAACCAAAACAAATCCTCACATTCTCAATCTGATCTGTTCGATTTTTTAGTTCAATTTTTTTTTAATCCTCCAGTTCAAAAGTTAGGAATAACTTGAAATTGGTCCGATTCATAATTAACTCTGGAAGTTTCATTAGTTTCCCATTCAAATAAATAATCTTTTTGGTTAAAAGAAAGGAAAATGATTTTCACAACACTGGTTAAAAACTCATTTTGTAAAGATAATATATGTCGAAAACACATTAAATGATATTTAATTAACATGAATTTTAGTGTACCTATTGTACTTGACGAAATGTAGAATGTTAACTATTCCGATCTTTGAAATGGACCCAGAAAGAACCGAAAAAAGGCCTGAGCCAAGCTGCCCAGTCCCTGGAGAGGTTCTATGCCCTTTATCTCTATTTGAGTACTTAACTATACTAATTATGATTCTCAATTTACACCAAGAAGATAAATTTTAGAGTTCATTTTCCCAAAAAATAAAGGAAATTGATATTGACATTCTCCAATTTGTTAATGGTGTCAATATCAATAAGGAGAGTGTCATTAACAAATTGGAGTGTGCCAATATCATTTGCCAAAATAAAATGCAAAAATCATTTCGCCAAAATAAACTTTAAGTGGGAATTTTATAAAATGAATGGGTTGATTTTAACATATGAGTAAATCATTTGCTAAAATCATTGGGGGTATTTGGGAGCCTCATTATCGGCTTTTCATTTTCATTTTTTTGACTTTTTGAATTATGATCAGAATGTATTTTGAATTTGGGAGGAGTGTTTGAGAGAAATGTGCAGAATACATTTTGCACCAGAAGTAGTGTTTGAAAGATATGTACATAATACATTTTGTAGGTCTTTTGTTAATGAAAATAGAAAAAGTCAAAAAATGAGAAGTCAAAAAGCTTCTCCACACCTCTTTTTTACTTTTTCTCTCTAAAGCCTAAAATGAAAAACTCATTTTCATAAAAGTTATTTTGGCCCAAGTCTCCCAAACATATAAAAATGAGAAATTTAAAAGGGGTAATGCTACTATGCGCACCCCCTACAAATTGCTCCATATGAGATTTTGTGATTCAAAATATGAGATTTTGTGACTCTAAATATGAGATTTTGTGGCTCAAAATATGAAAAGACATACGGTATGCATCCCTTTGACAAATGAACGGCCGAGATTGCACCACATATGCAAAAAAATCAATCTCATATAGAGGGTCACAAAATCTCATATAACATCATTGGAAATCTCATATGACTGTTTGGGTTTTAAAAATCTCATATATAAATCCACAAAATCTCATAAAATGTACAAGAAAAGTAAAAAGAGCCACAAAATCTCATATAAGGTGCCACAAAATCTCATATGACGGTTTTGTCCTGTAGTGGGAATGTGATACATATCGCGTATATATATATTGATGTGACATGTCTCATATAACGTGCCATTAAATCTCATATTTAGTGCCACTAAATCTCATATTTGACCCATATGAGATTTTGTGGGACAAATACGAGATTTTGTGGAACATATATGAGATTTTGTAACTGGCCATATGAGATTTTTTGGCACATATAAGGTACCACCAAATCTCATATTTGACCGTATGAGATTTTGTGGACTTAAATATGAGATTTTGTGGCCTTATATGAGATTTTCTGACTACCTGTATGAGGGTGCATACCGTATGCACTTCATACCTCTAGCCACAAAATCTCATATTTTAAGTTACAAAATTTCATATGGAGCAATTTGTAAGGAGTGCGCATAGTAGCATTACCCATTAAAAAGAGCTCCCAGACACCCAATTTGATAGGATTTCCATTTTACCAAATGGGGAATAGGAAAGGAAGGTACTTCTATTTTGGGGTTGGTCGATGAAAGATACTTTGATTTGCTTGATCAAAAACAAAACAAAAAAGATACTTCTCCTTTTAATTGACTGACAAGAAAAGTCCCGTAACTTTAGACCCAAATAATGCCCCACGCGTGCACGGAACCGCGCCGCACCTAAAAACCGCGAAACATTTCCAACGACCCCACCCTCTCTCTCTCTCTCTCTCTCTCTCTCTCACCTCATCTTCACTCTCTCTCCTCTCTCTCTACCATCTACCCAAATCATGAACCCTCCTTTACCTTCGTAGCCTCTTCTCCTTCTTCTACACACACACACACACACACACACACAGAGGTTTCTTCGATCCCCTCCGATCGATCAATCAAATAACGCATCAGTCGATTAAGGTCCAGACCATCTCAACTCTCTATTCAATTTCACTTCCCGTCGTCTCTTTGAGGTTTGTGTCCCGATTCTGTGCCACATGGAGAATTCTATTCAATTTATCTCTCTACTAGGATTTTGATCTGTTCTGAACCTTCAGTTAGTATTTTCGATTAAGATTTCACTGGATTGTGTTTGTGTCATAGTTTTCTACGCCGGGTCTTTGATTTGTCCACGAGCTTCAATTAGGGTTTCGAGTTAGTGGATTGAAAGTCTGAATCTTTTGTGTACTTCGGTTGCCTTAATTATTGATTTGATTGATTATTTATTTGTTATATACATAATAACATGGAGCAAGAGATGAAATTAGTTAAAGAGAGTGGTGCTGAGTCCACTGATGTTCCAAAGCTCTGTGAAAACAACTGTGGGTTTTTTGGGAACGCTGCCACGAACAATCTCTGCTCGAAATGCTACAAAGACTATGTAACGAAGCAGTCGAAGGTGGCTGTGGTTGAAAAAAGTGAGAAAGCTGTGGATGCGCAAATGGGAATGGTTGGAGGAGTTGAGGAAGAGAAGATTGTGAAAATGGAGGAAGGAACGAGCTCGGAAAACGTTGGGAGTAGGCCGGCGAATAGGTGCAGCTTTTGTCGGAAGAGGGTTGGGCTAACTGGGTTTAAGTGCCGGTGTGAGCATACGTTTTGCTCGATTCATCGATACTCTGATAAGCACAACTGTGTGTTTGATTACAAGGGTGCAGCGCAGGATGCCATTGCTAAGGCCAACCCGGTTGTGAAGGCGGACAAGATAGAGAAGATATGATGGCCGGTTGATGGGGGTGGTGGTATGCAGCTTATTTGCATTTGTTTGTCGGAACGTCATAAAAGTATGGCTTTGAATTTTAATTTGATGCATTAGGAAATAAATATTTATGTCGGTGATTGTGTGTTTCCTTTTCGTTCTGTACAGTTTGTTTGATTTTAATGATTTGACATATTGTTATCCATGTGAAATATTTGATTTATCTCTTAGTGTTTTTCTTAGCCTTTGCTTTGTGTTGTTTCGTGAAATTGCCTTGGATTTTTGTTGTATTTGTGTCGTTGCTATTTTGAATTCTTCTTTTTTGTGAGGTGATGCAGTGGTTTATGGAGTCGAATTGACAGAAGACAGAATCCCCAGCAATCTACTTAGGGTGCTATTTTCATTACTGTGCCAATTGTTAAGCTAAGATTTTATATCCTGTATAGAAATGCCTATTTCTTCAATTTCTCGTGGTCATAATATGCTATAATCTGTCATAGTGGAGTTAGGTATATGTTAATCTGCTGCTTCAAGATTCATGTTGAAGGAAGATCCTCGTAAATGAGTGGTTTTACCATTGTGGAAAATAGTTTAGCATTTTGTACGATGACAAACTGTCATACTTGAACATCTGAAATTGCTATAACGGTCATGTATTCTGGTTTTGCTGGAGCCTGGAGGAATGTGCTGTGCTAAGTCATCCATAATCTCTACCTCGGGGTAGGCTTGTGCTAACCAAAGACACTAGGATACAGTTAAATTCCACATTGATTAGACATTTCTTTTTTCTGTTTGGTTTCGTATATGATTTTGCTGGAACTCTACGGCTTACAGAAAAAAATGTTCATTGAATGTCCCAACTAGACTTGTCAATTGCCATACAAATATCCTCTACCAGATACCGCATCTCAATTATCAAGTGTCTTCTATGAGTACTTTGCAAATTTAGAATAGGTAATGCCATGTTGATATCTATTATTCACTATATGCTGTTCCGAATATTTTTGCAAGTTGCAATCTACCATCTCCTTTGAGTACGCAATCATGCTTCTGGACAAATAAGCTGCTAGAGCTAAACTCTGGTTTTACTCCTTAAGACTGGGTAGTGATATAAATTATCCAAGCTTGAATCATTTTCAAGGCTTGCTAAATATCTGATTTTGTCTTGACGAGCCAGTAAGCATTCTAGGGAATAGAGAAACCCAATCTTCAACCTCAGCTTGTCTGTGGTCTATTCTAGCTTGTTCGAGATCTGCCCACATTATATATGACTAAACCACTTGGCTGACTTTGTTCGCTTTGGTTTTCCAGAACAACCCCTTCTCTCACAGCACGGTCTCCAATAAGTAAGTTATTTATTTATTTTCCTAGCACTTTAAAAATGTTCCAATTGAATCTTAGCCAATGATGGAATTTTCTGCGTAGTCAATGAAGGCTTGGCAATCACCTCTAACGGGATAAAAGAATTGCGGTGTGTAAGAGTATTAGTCATCATCTTCCTTTGTACTTCCATTGAAGACGATGCTTGTTTGATACTAGTACTTCTGGATTTGGTGAATCCATCACTCGGAAATATTTCATTTTGTTTGTGTTCATATGTTTAAAATGTTGAAATAATACCCAAATTGGTGTTGAGTGGAAAGGTTGTTCGGATGGCTGTAGCAGATTCTATGATCCATTCCAGCAACCATCTTCTGGCTTAAACCCATCAATCTCAGTGCAGTAGCTCATTCAAACTTCAAGGGCACACTGTCACCTTGTTTTGAAGAATCCCTGCTTTTAGCTTTGAGATTAGGTACATTCTGTCAGCTGCATGCAGGTCTTCTGGATTCGATTATATGGGAATTAATCAGTTTTCGTGGCAATCTTTGCCTTGGGCATTGAAGTAACTTGATCTTTGTTGTTCAGAATCCACTATTTGTGTCAATTTATCCGCATCTCGATTTTGTTTCAAAGCCTTAAATTAACAATCAGACAAACATCCAATGCTGCCGTGATTTTATATTTTATTTTAGTTGATAATGGGAATCGAACCATTTTAGTTGACTATGAAAATCGAACTTCCATGGGATTTGGAAGTGATTGGATATTAACATCACCTTATTGAAAAACTATGGCTGTCATGTCTATGAAAAACAGTACTGTATCGTATTGAAAGTTTAAACCGATCTAGTATTTCAGGCTCATTGCGAGATAAGTCTCAAAAATTGATCACTTCGAATCTCCAAACTTGATCTTATGTCATTTAGTCAAATAAAGTATAATCAAATATAGAAAAAACATTTATTGTTTAGAAACTCCCAAAAATCGATCTTCATATAAATCACCCAAATTTCGTTGATTTTCCCATGCAATTTCCTCTTAACAAGCCCATGAGGTTTAACTACAGCTGTAACTTAAGGTTTCTATCAAATTTCTTTCATGTTATGCTTAAAATTATGATAATAGCAGTTATTTCCGCTGCATTCTCTTATTTTTGTATAATTCAAACGATTATCTACATTTTTCTCGATCTCTTATATATTACTACTAACTTGGACAGTTGGCATTGTAATTGTATTAATTAGTAATATGTTTCAACTAATTGAAATAATGATTGTCCTTGTAATAATCTATCAAAATCATGTTTAAACATTATTCACTGGAGAGTTACTCAGTTATATACATCATGCACTGTGTTATATTGTTCATGTCAAAATCCAAAAATAACAGCTTACAAATTGCCTAGCTGTTATGATATTGACAGAGTGTTATAAGCTCCCATCAATGCAAGATTGCATTAACGGAAATATTGAATGAACTCTTTCACAGTTAATTGAAATCAATAATTCAGCAATAAATTTTCATTTACTTTCAATACCAAATAATGTTTTCATTCTACTACTTGTAGTAAAGAATATAGAATATCATTCCTATATTAATATTAGTATATTGACATCTCTCACTGAGCAACTATTCAAGACATGTCTCTTGAAAAACTGGCATCGACTCGGTTTTTCCTTCGGATTAGATAGAACCCCAGGACATATCTCTTGAAAAATTGGCAATCGACTCAATTTTTTCGGACCATGTCGAACATTTTTCGAGTAAGAATCAACGATGCCTCCAAAAGTAGTGGTTCTAGTACTCGAATTAGGAGTTGTTCGAGTAAGAATTAAGGATGTCTTCATAACTAGTGGCTCTAGTACTCGAATTAGCAGCGAGTGGAAGGGTGACTATCCCTTCCTTAAATCGGTGACCAAGTTTCCTTTCTCTTGCTTAGTTTGGTTTCCTTTTGTTTTGCCATTGTTGCGCCCTTCTGTGGAGTGGACATCCTTTTGTGCTTTTACAAGGTTAATCTGTTCATCAATAACTTATGCGTTTTGTCAAAATGTGCCCCCAAGGCATATGATCAGCTTCATTAAATGAGTCTAATTAAACTTTTGTTTGCGTGGGAAATTTAAGTTATAAACAATAGACACAAATTCTTTTATTACTTTTTGCACGGGAAACCTAAATATATCAATTAATTTTACTAACTTTTTATAAAAGTGAATTTAATTAGACTCATTTAATGAAGCTTATCATGTGTCGGGAGTACATTTTGACAAAGTTACAAAACCCATAACTTATTAGCTTTAAGCTTATTCAACTTGGAAATGTTAGTAACTCATTTCAAGGAAGACTTACAAATCAAGAAACAACCAAAACTTTTGTAAACTCCAAATTGGTAAGCATATTGACGGAGTGAAATGTACATCATAATGCAGTATGGATTGACAAGAACTACGTCTTTACACAAAAACCAATCACACCAGAGAGGAGTGTTTTTTTTAGTGTGAAAAGTTAAATGAAGACCTCGACGTACCTGACTATTAAGCAGCTGTTTAGAATTCGTAGAAGAAGGAATCGCTTTCAGTGTAAATAAGGATTATATATATATATATATATATATATTAGACAGTGTGCGTGAGAAAATAAGGCAACTTGTTTCCTTTACAAGCGTTGTTGCCCTTCTTTAACAAGTGTTGTGCTATTTACAATTAGGTAGTAGTTCTAGAAATAAGAAAATTACTTAGATTGGAGACCAAATAAAAAATTACTACTAGGAAACGAAGACTATAAAAAAAAAAAGAAATACAGGAGAAATTAAATCTTACTGAAACTAAATTAGGAAGGCGCAAGAAGTAGCAATAGTTAAGATCTACTGTAATAAATAAATTAGGAAGGCGCAATAAGTAGCAATAGTTAAGATCTACTGTAATAAATATTCCAAAATAAAAATTGTTACAAAAATAACGTTTCTATAAAATATTCGTACTTATGGCAAAGAAAATGGCAAAAAAAAAAAAAAGTAGCCATGAATTGGGTCGGGCCATGTTCGGGCTGAACCTACGGGCTCCCAACTCCCAAGCCATCACAGATCGGCCCGACCCAACGGGTCCGTATGTCCGTATGTCTCGCCTTCGACCTCTTGCCCTAGACAAATAACTGTGTGTGTGAGAGAGAGAGAGAGAGAGAGAGAGAGAGAGAGAGAGAGAACTTTGCCGCCATAAACTTAACTACTACTCTCACTCCTCCTGCCTCTGCAACTCCACAGCAAGAGAGAGAAAGCTCAGAGCAGTAGCTCGGAGAGAGAAATTAACATCATTTCAAAGCAAAAGCTTCGATTTTCGCACAGTTCAGAATCATGAGGAAAAAGGTAGACGAACGAATTCGAACTCTGATCGAAAACGGCGTAAAAACCAGACACCGCTCCATTTTCGTCATCATCGGCGACAAATCTCGTGACCAGGCACTTTTTTCTTCCCATTCTTTATCGTTATAGTTATTTTTATATTATATGCATGTATGCGCAGTAATGACAGACGTCTATTTCTATGTATTGTATTTCTTTGAGGTAATTGTTGTTGGATTGGTGCAGATTGTGAATCTTCATTACATGCTTAGCAAAGCAGTGGTCAAGTCCAGGCCAACTGCTCTGTGGTGTTACAAGGACAAACTTGAACTTAGCAGGTAACTTTTACTGGATTTTTCTCGCGACTAAACCAAACCAAACCAAACCAAACCAAACCGAGCCTTATGTCCCAATTATTGGGTTCGGCTAAATTTTTTTTTCTCACGACTAAATTATGATAAAAAAAAGAAGATATTAGTTTTCTGCCTCAATCAGCGTAAAGTGATGTGACTGAATTGTTCTGGTTTTCCTTTCAGAAATGTGAAAGTTTTATGATTGGGCAGTATTGTTATTGTCAAGTGTTTTTTTTTGGTGGAAAATTGGAAGGTTTGAACACCCCATTTAGTAAATAAAGTCAGGGATGTTGCATTGGAGGGAGGGAGGGAGGAATTTCTCCTCAATAGACAAGTACTAGGGTATTAATGCTGTTAGGAATATGCACATCCACATGCACATGTGTGTGGCTACATACGCGTGGGCGGTGGTGTTTCTACTTTCAACAAAAAAAATTCTATTGCGATAGACATCGGCAATGGTGAATCAAATATGTTATCTGGATTGTTGAAAACTGTCATTTTCCATAAAACTGCACACAAACACAATTGTGTTTCCTTTCTTTGCATCCTATCGCGAGAAGATGCCCGTACAGAGTGCAAATAAACTGTTTGCTTTGTATCTGTTACGTTCAGTTTCAGCTCATTTTCAACATTGTGTGTTTTTTCCCCTCTTGTTGCACTCCTCAATATTGTGCGGCCTTTGATGGATAAATTCTCATGGAAATTTTCATGTGAACATATGATGGATCAATTTAATTCTCTACAGTCACAAGAAAAAACGCGCAAAGCAAATAAAAAAGTTAATGCAGAGGGGCCTGCTGGATCCTGAGAAGGTTGATCCTTTTTCGCTGTTTGTTGAAACTGGAGGACTAACCTACTGCATGTACAAAGATTCCGAAAGAATTCTTGGAAATACTTTCGGCATGTGTATACTGCAGGTAGATAATAACCATTTCACCATTAATTTTCAGGGTGTATTATTGATTCTGTCCTTAGTCTGTTGCCTCATTTTTTTTTATTCTCCTTTTTGGTATGGTTTTAGGATTTCGAGGCTTTGACACCAAATCTTCTAGCAAGAACTATTGAAACAGTGGAGGGGGGTGGATTAGTTATACTGCTGCTTCGTTCTCTATCTTCACTCACAAGTCTGTGCACAATGGTTATGGTAAGAGACATTGATTATTCTTGCTGCATCCTGCATAGCTTCATATTCTTCCAGCAATTTCATAAATAATGGATCACTCTTCGTAGTTTATTAGTTTCTGTCTTGTTTATTTTTTCGCTCTCCGTCTTCTCGATTTTCTCGTTCATTTTGTTAGATCACCAGTTAAGATGTTAGAAAAGTGAGCCCAACAATGTATCTCAAGCAAACACTCCCCCAGGTATGTAACCCTGTCTTGCACGTGAAGAGGCAAAAAATCTAAAATGAATAGGGTGCACCAAGATTAGTAGATCAGAGTAGGGTTGCACGCGGTCCAGATCGTTCATAATCTTAGAAATCCAAGGACCGAAACCGCGTGTTACGGCTGTAAGAAAATGCAATCCGTGTACGGACCAAAAGTCCTACGGTCCGGTTCTGAACCAATCCATGAGTTACTGTCCGGTTCCGGTTTTTGTCCACGGATTACATATAAATTCCACATTCGTAATAGTGCAACAAACTCATTCCAAAGACTTCCCTAATACTGGAGCAAACTCATTCCTCATTCCTAATAGTGTAGCTAACAGCATCCAAAAAGCAACCAAAAAAAAAAAAAAAAGCAACCAAATTCTTGCATAATACAGCAACCAAATTCCTAATTTCAGATTCCCACATCAAAGCAATACATTCCACATCCCAAATAGTGCATTAACCAAATTCCTAATTGTCAAAGCATTACATTCCATGAAGCCAAAAAAATAAAAAATAAAAAATAAAAAGCATACTAGGGAAACAAAACAAAACAGCAAAGCAGAGGTAAAAGTACTCGACATACACTTTTTTCCCCATTTAGCGTAGAACTCCACTTTACCCAGATAGGTTTTATTTTAGCAAAGAAGTTATATTGTTATAAATGATTGCTTAATAACTTATAAGTATAGGTAAAATGATTAACTAAATATTACATACATATATATTGAACTTATATGCATAACTACAAATATCTCACGTTCCGGTTCTGTAATCCACGGTTCCAAAACAAAAATCCGTGGACAGAACCATATCTCACGGTTTTCTAATTTTTGAATCCGTGTCCAGAACATTAATTAGAATCAAGAGTGTACGGTCCCTCCTCCTCTCTCTCTTCCATAACTCCTTCCTTCACTCTCCGCACCAACCCAAGCTAAAAACTCACTTCCAATCTTAACTCCTTCACAAAACCTTCTTAAAAGTTCGTGATCTACGCGTTGGTGTATCTTTTGCAACTCTCAGCTATCTCTACCTCTGCCGCCAAAGACAACGGCTCTCCAGCAGCCTCAGCCTCTCTCTGTCTCTCCTCCAAAACAAAGTCCTGAACGTGCTCATGCACTCTCTCCTCAACCAAGGCGTCAGCAAAAGTCGAATCCTCCCGAAGAATCCGTGCCAAGTCCTCGTCTCTCCCTCCCTCCAGTGTGTCAGCCAAAGAGAAACCTGGAGTCCGGGAGGAACCAACTGCAGTAGGAAATACCGGTGGGTCAAAAATCTCCTCACCACCGGCACTCCCTATGCCCAGCGGCTAAGCCAAACCACTAAAAACCCAAGAAGCTGTCATGGTGGGTCTAGCCACCTCAGTGTGTACCTCCTCTCCACCAACCATCTCCTCGCCACCACTGCTCAAGTCACGAGCCTCCTCAACTATCACTGTCTCCATCCCTAAGTCCCTCCTGATCACCGGGATAGCAACCGACGTCCGCTCTCCTCCTACCGGCACCTCGGTAACCAAAGAAGCACTCAAAAGGTCACTGGGCAGTAAACTCTCCTGAGAGTCACTCTCAACACTTTCCCTGGCGGGTCTCTGCTCAGCCATAACGTGTACACCCTCAATGTCCATCTCCATCTTAGAAACCTGGGCACCCATGTCCGGCACGTCAACCTCCATAGGCCCGGAACCGCTCTCATCGGTTCTGTCTGGCTTCGCGGTTCACCGGTTTTTTTGTGTAGTCCTAAATCAATGTGAACGAGAATAAGGGGTTATGAAGCACTAATATTAAAGCTTGGAATCTAGCCTATCTGGGATGTCCTAGAACCAAAGAAATGATACCATAATGGACACTGGTCATACATTTCATTTATCATGGTCATACATTTCATATCATGGTCATACATTTCATTTTATCATTCACACAAGTTGATTTGAAGCAAGAAACTAGCATGTGTGCATAAAATTGGAGTGTCTACAATGTTATACATTTTTAAAAGTTTCTTGATATTGTGGATTCCAATTAGATATTCATCGTTTGACCCTTACAGTATAGGGTTTGGGCAAGAACTTCTTGAAAATCCATACTGGCCAGAAACCAGACAGAATTCTAGGATTCCTCCTTGCGGCGATGACAGTTAGGCACACGCCACACACCTTTTATGGTTGATCTACACCATTCTCTATTGTCGTAAGATGATACAAACTAGCTAATCGGCCCAGGTGCTACCTCCTAGGCACATTGGAAACATGGATAATTGTAACCATTATATATAAAGTGATAGAGATAAAATGCCTTTCTCGGGCTTTATTTGTGAAGTTTCTATTCCTGGGTACTCAAAGCCAAAAGATCTACTCCCTCCGTCCCTTTTTTATTGTCGACTATTCTCTTTTGGGCTGTCCGTTAATAAGTGTGTATTTTGCAAAGTTAATAGGTAAAAGTTTGTACAATTACTATTTTGCCCCTTTAAAAAGTTAGTGGGTAAAGAGTTAATGGGTAAAAGTGGAGGATAATTTTGGAAAATGGAGGTAAAAGTTGATGTGAGATGTCTAAAGTGGACGTAAAAGTTGATGTCAAAGGTGTAATGATAATGTCTCTTTAATAAGTTGGATTTACGAAGCAACACACTTAAAAAGGGACGGAGGGAGTATGAATTAACCTGTGCTTGACTACCAAGCTGACAAACTACCCTGCATTTGTGATTATTATATGAGGGGGTAAGGGAAGGGGTGTTTGGAGTCCAGATCCAAGCCTTGTGAGCCCCTTTGAATGCCTTTCCCACTGGGCTAGACTGCTTTAATGAGTCTTTAATTCTACCAGCTTAAACCAGTATTTCTACCACTCATAAAAGGTTTGCTAATTGCAGGATGTGCACGAGAGATTTCGTACAGAATCCCATTCAGAAGCTACTGGACGCTTCAATGAACGTTTCTTACTGTCGCTTGCATCATGTAAAGCATGTGTAGTGATGGACGATGAGCTGAATATCTTACCAATTTCTTCTCATATGAAGTCAATTAAACCAGTTTCAGTTGAAGAGGTATTTTTATCACTTTACAACAATTACAGTATTGGTTTCCAAAAGAGATTTTGAGATGGTAATGTTTTTAATTTTTTTCAATGTTTTTTGCCACTACCTGTGGTACCCTTGCTGCAAAAAATCTTCCATGATCCTCTTGATAAGGTAAAAGTTAGCCATGTTAACCTGCTTCACATGGTGAACATGTATACATATCAAATGAGTGAAAGAGTGTCAAAATGGTTGATATCCTGTGAAGCTGTATCTATCAACTTTTACCTTCTCCCTCTTGGTAATGAAAGGACTCTGAGGGCTTGTCAGAAGCAGAACGGGAACTGAAGAATTTGAAAGAGCAACTGAATGACGATTTTCCTGTTGGTCCTTTAATGAGAAAGTGTTGCACACTTGACCAGGTATAGATTCTTTGTTTGAATTCAATGGAAAATACAAACTTATCATTCACATGGTTAGACAATTATCTCTAGCTTTCTCATTATTTCCATCCTTTGAATAGGGAAAAGCTGTCATTACATTTCTTGATGCAATTTTGGATAAGACACTTCGTAGCACAGTTGCTTTGCTTGCTGCTCGTGGTCGTGGCAAGTCAGCTGCACTAGGTTTAGCAATTGCTGGAGCTATAGCTGCAGGGTAATTTTCCTGAAGCTAATCATACAACTTAGTTTCTTGTCCACTTGTTCTATTTTCCCTTTCACCCCACATGTGCCATTGTTGATTTCTGTAAGTAGAATCGATACGATTTTATTGCTTGTTTATTTACTGTTACTTTCTCATCTGTGTAGGTATTCAAATATATTCGTAACTGCACCTAGCCCTGAGAACTTGAAAACTTTGTTCGAATTCATATGCAAGGGTTTCGATTCACTTGAATACAAGGTAAGAGTTTTTTCTGTCACTTGGTAGTACTAAGTGGTTTATTGTACGCATGTAAAAGGTGCTTGTTCAGCATGGAGAATTCCATATGTGGTTTGAATATCTTAGCTTAAATTGTTTGGCAATATTCTTGAACTTTTTGCGTGAATTACAATTAACGTACTGCTACAGTCAGGTGAAACCTTGTCTTCTTTCCTACCCTCAAAAAAGAAAAGAAAAGAAAAGAAAAGAAGGCAACTAATGCTAGAGATGTTTAATTCTCAATGGCGAGCTAGTCAACTGGGAGTTTGATGATTGGTGGGTTAGAGATTTGGAAGAAGAGAACATTGCAGAATTCATCCTAAATGACCACACTTCGACGGGATTGGTTTTGCTTTGGTATCTAATGAGTGGCGGAACATAGCATTATTGAGGAAGAAGTGTTGGAGAGGATTGTTGTGGTTATAAGGCTTTGCTGCGTGATGGCCTGATAGTGGCCTTCCTCCTATTTATTATAAGATGTTATGGCTATGATGTATCATTCCACGAGCTTGGGTGCTTCATTTGTAGAAGATTGGGACTTAATAGAGGAGCCTAGATGTGGTTACGGAGCTAAAGGACTTTAAATCTATCTGCCACGTTGGGTGTATTTACAAGTTTGGCAGGATTATTTATGAGTGTTTTTGTTTCTCTTCTGATACCTTTAGGGTACATGATGCACCATCGAAAACGACTAGAGATGATTATGTTCTCAATGGCGTTAGTACATGGCCTGTTGCTTTTAGTCCAGGGACTTAACACAAGAAACAGTTGTGTTATATGAACACTCATGTCTTTTGCATCTTTGTATTGAAAAAGCATCCAGATCTTGATTTACCAGTCTGACTATCTGTTTGCAGGAACACTTGGACTACGATGTGGTGAGAAGTTCCAATCCAGAGTTTAAGAAAGCAACCGTGCGGATTAATATTTTCAAGCAACACAGGCAAACAATTCAGGTCAGTAATGTGTAGATCTGTGGTATCAATTCCCAAGTTCTTGACGGCCTTATTCCCAACTCCTAAAGTTCTTCTATTATGGAATGTCTGTGTGACAAATTTTCACTTATAAACAGTACTGAAGCCATGATTTTAGTTAAAGGGGGTTATTTGGGTTGCTTTCATCGCTTGTGCTAGTGCAATACAGATTGACAATGGCGTCTTTGAGGAAGAGTGACAGGGAAATGCCTGCGAGTGGAGTTTAACCAGGCTGAGATACTAAGGAGCCAGATGGTGTTCTTTGGTTATAGCATTAGGCATAGCGGATTGGCATAACAAGATTCTCATAGCTGATGCCACATGATTGAAAGAGCTTTAGTTTGACTATATCATTTGTGTTGTCCATGTAGTTTGTTTTATCCTGTTATACACGCATAGGTTTTTACTAAACTCTATGGCACTTGCTGTAGGGTTTTGAATCTCATTTTGTTGGGAAGGTGGGTGCATTCACAATTGATGCTTCATTATTTGAAATGCCATTTATAGTGCATTATGTCTCTAAGGTGTTTCTGGAGCAGGTTTATGAACATGTTTTGATTAGTCTTGTTATAGATGCTTCAATGCTTACACGGCTAAGAGTGGGTTTCCACTTTCCTTATGTTGTGGCAGTATATACAGCCTCATGAGCATGAAAAGCTATCCCAAGTGGAACTGTTGGTCGTTGATGAAGCAGCAGCAATTCCATTGCCAGTTGTGAAGTCTTTGCTTGGCCCCTATCTGGTCTTCCTTTCATCTACTGTTAATGGGTATGATACTGTACTGTTATTTTTCCTAAGACTATTCCTCAAATGTTTTACGGAGCACTGCATCTTTGTCGATAAGGATTTCCGTTCCTTGCCAAAATACTCAGTTGTTTATTTTACTCATTTAAGCATGCTTGTAATGGTTTCTAATCTATATCTGGATGTTAATCTTGACAATAGAAGTCTATTGATTCCCAGTTCTTTTAATCTCAAAGCTATGAAGGTACTGGTCGATCTTTATCGTTAAAACTTCTGCAGCAATTGGAGGAGCAAAGTCTGACGTCTGCCAAAAGTGTGGAGGGCTCCATCTCTGGTATTTCTTGCTTCACTCATACATTTGAAGTATCAATTATCTAAATCCATTGCTGAATTTCTTATTCATTCCTTTACGATTACTGTTCTAACAGGGAGAGGTCTATATGTCAACATGTGTTGTCAATTATCTTTTTGTGGCAGTTTCTTTGTCTTGAAACTTCCGTTGCATAAATAAACTTTGATTGATCTATTACTTCAGTCAAGATCAGCTTTGGTGGACCCAATCAAATAATCTTGTCTCCGTTTGTAATAGATCAAGCTTCCACGCTACTGTGTACTCTAAGAATATAGTGTGGACTGTGCGACCGCAGGAGTTAATGAGTAAATGTCTAGAAGTCAATCAGACTTGCATAACCTTCGAGCTCAGCATCCTAATTAGCAGCAGTATTAGATCTTGAGATCTTTGTGCATTATTGTTTTCATTTGAATAAGAAGCATATCTCATTTTGTGATGCTGCCCCTGTTTAGATTTGCTGCTTACACGATGTCGTTTAATTATTTGTCATATAAAGTTGTAGTCAAATAGGCAGATAATGTATTTGAATAGAGACTGAAGTATTTCAGCATATACATGATATATATGATGGTATTGTGTAAATGATTTACTTAGTCGCAAGGCTCTCGTCTTTCCTTCTTAGATGAACCTGTCAAGGACTTTTCTTTATTGAACAACATATTGTTGAATCTTGTGGATGAACAACATGTATTCACATGTTTTGTTCCTTTACTGGTGAACTTTCCTCATACGTCAATTCCTTAAATGTAGGTCGTCTTTTCAAGAAGATAGAATTGACCGAGTCTATCAGATATGCATCAGGGGATCCGATTGAATCCTGGCTTCACGGTTTACTTTGTTTGGATGTCGCAAATTCCATTCCTAATATCAGCAGGTTAGACCTTAGTTGTTTAAAGCACGCAGGTGAGGGAATTGTCACCTTTATTGCACTCGTGAGTCATGACTTTTCTTCTGCATATTAGGCTGCCTCCACCTAGTGAGTGTGATCTCTACTATGTTAATCGCGATACACTTTTCTCCTACCACAGAGATAGCGAGTTATTTTTGCAGGTAACCTATTACTTTTTTTGGTGTTTCTCTTCATCTCTCCCCCACTCTCCAACATATGCTTGATGCTTTTGTATTCTAACACTTGCAGCGTATGATGGCCCTATATGTTGCTTCTCACTACAAAAATTCTCCAAATGATCTGCAACTAATGGCAGATGCACCAGCACATCATTTGTTTGTGTTACTTGGTATATCGTCTCTCTATTAGTTTAGTCCTTTTCTTTATACCTTATGGCAAGTAAAATATTAACTTAACTCGATGCAGGCCCTGTTGATGAGTCCAAAAATCACCTCCCTGATATTCTGTGTGTTATACAGGTTCACTTCTTTCTTGTGTGATGCATACCTGACCATATTTAATTTATCAAGCTTCAATTTGAGTTAGGTGTTGCTTTCCATTCTATGAATCAATCTCCAACGTGTTAGTTGCCTTATTGTTCTTTGAATTTGAGATACTGCAGCTTTGTTGTAGTGAATAATTGTGGGGTGTAAGGGGTAAGAGCAGACTTGACATGGCCGTCTGAGAATATGGAGGCCAATACAATGGCTCGAGACCACCGAAGGTGGAGGAGAGAACTCAGTCAGGGCAGCCTTAGAGAGGTAGAGAGGGATGGTAGTGGAGAGTGGTCAACGAGAGAGTGAAGAATGCTCTGTATAAGTCTTGTGTGTTGAATGTTTCTTCAATGCCATATCCAACCTCTTTACATAGTCTTGGAGACCTTCAGAGGAAGGAAACCAGGTGTCGAACTTCCTCATTTGTTGAGAGTAGGGCTTTGACGAGGCTCTTCTTTTAGTCCTGCAATCAGAGTTTAAGCTCCATCTTGTGAGACTCAAAGACGATAAAAGTGATGTTGAGAACTGTAGCTAGAACTCAGACATGTGGTAGGTATGATACGGACTCCCAAATGTCGGACGGTGGTTGTGATACGTCTTCTGAGGTGCAGATGCTGGTCAATGCCCTCTCTATCTACATCACCGGTCAAGGTGGAGCTTCCCTCGTGGAAGTGAGTCTTGACAATCCATTTGCTCTAGCCTCCAAACCACATGCCTTTTTTGGTCTTGAGCAAGTTACCTAGGCCTTGCTCCCAGTATAGGGTGTTGTGGAGTCGCCAGGCACAATCCTTATTTAGTGTGTAGATAAATGGGAGATGTCATGGGAATCTCATTAAGAATTTGTAGTAGCATTCTTTGGAGGCTCCAAAAGAGGGGTCCCTTTCATGAATGTAAGGAATGATATGGAGCCCGAGATATTGTTTGGAATGACAAGGATACGGATCCAGAAGAGCACTTACTTTATTGGCAGGGTTGTGGATTTGCTGGTAAGTGCCACATGGCGAGACTCTTCTGGATACCCACGATAATCTTTCTACCTTTCTCCTTTAATCATGCTGTTGGTGCAAGATTCTAGAAGGTATAACCAAATTCCTATTTTGGTCGAGAGTTTATCAGGTTAGTAGATTATGATGTGGAGATTGCGGAGGCCAAGACCACCCATAGTCTCTTTTTTATTTTCACTTGGTTGGCAGGATCAGGGCCTTCCTCGCTGGGCGAGCGCATCCAATTCAAAAGTCCTTTCCTAAACCCCTTCCCTTGAACATGTGAGATTAATAGTTAAGGAAAGCAAGTCTGTTCTTGCAATTGTTGTTTTGACGAATTAGGCCATACCTGCTTCTTAGGGGAAATGTCTCTAGCCTAAAATGTTTCCTTGCAATTGGCATCCAAGTCTTTTAGCGTTTTGGTGCTTTTTATTGAGATGATTAATGATACTAATGGGAGCTTGAAAGTGGAGCATCGGCATTGCGAAAATTACAAGTCCTTGTCATGGAAGAAGTTCGGGTGATGCCACATTCTCTGTTGTGCAGTTGAACCTAGAGGCTAGCTTGTAATACAGGATCAGGCTTCTTGGAGTGTAGGTGTCTGCTACAGAGAAGAATGAGGCATCTTGGGAAAATTCAACGTGGGACAGGGATTACTGTTCTGTAGATTAACTTAGTTTCATGCCTTTGTACTCATTTCAGTTTTTTCTCTTTCGGTTGGTACTTCTTGTCACTGGTCAGTAAAATTCAACTGCATCTTCAGTTTCTGGGGTTCATTTTGAGATGAGCTTACAGCTCTGCAATGCTATTGTTATGTCCAGATTTCTCACCGATGTCTCTTTTGGAGACTCAGATTTATGTGTTCTTTAATTTACTCAGACGGACACACAGTAACATTAACTGCATCTTCACTTTCTGGGGTTCATTTTGAGATGAGCTTACAGCTCTGCAATGCTATTGTTATGTCCAGATTGCTCACTGATGTCTCTTTTGGAGACTCAGATTTATGTGTTATTTAATTTACTCAGACAGACACACACGAAGGGTTGCAAACGAGCTGAATCGAACCGAGCTTTAAAATATTCAGGTTTGTTCGTTGAGTTTTTAAGCGAACTCGATCCGAGCTCGAGCTCAATAAAAATTTGACGAGCCTTAACGAGTCAAAAATGGAGTAGATATTTGTACTCCTATACATGTCTAGAATTTTCAAACAAAATTTTTACTTCGAACATAAACAATTTCATACATGTATAAAATTTTAATATGTAAAAGTTTATACAAGTTATGAAATTTTAGTTGTGTACATATAAAAGTTTCAGCCCAGACTGGAAGGTTTTGGCTGTTTTGAAGCTTTTAAATATTGTTTTTACAAAATCCGAACTGTCCAATGTGTTTAAAACGTGTTTTTAAGGCCCCCGCGAGAAATCTTTAAAAAAAAATACCGGGAAGACCTTGATCCGAGCAGTTTTTTCGTTTACAGTTTTGTGAAAAACTGTTTGGATCAAGCCCTTCCCGGTATTTTTTTTTGATGATTTCTCGCGGGGCCCCTTAAAAACACGTTTTAAACACATTGGACGGTTCGGATCATAAAAAAAATATCGGGAACGTGGAAGTCCGGAGGTCTGGATCCTGGACTAGAAGCGCCCCCTAAAAGTTTATATATACTCAAGGTTATATTTGAAATTCTATTGAAACATACATATATACTATAGGTTCACGAGCCTAATTGAGCTGAATACTTGAGGTTCAGGTTTGACTCATTTATTAAATGAGCCAAAATTGAGGCTCAGGTTCGGTTCGTTTAATACGCGAATCGAACTCTAACGAGCCTTTACCGTTTCGAGTCTCGAACAGTTCACGAACAACTCGGTTCATTTACAGTCCTTGACACACGCTTTGAATGTCATGTTTGTATAGTATGCTTCAGGTAATATCTAAGTAGTTGTTTGTACAATGCTTGAATCAAATCCGACATTATCAAATTTACAGGTCTGTCTTGAGGGCCAAATTTCTCGCAAATCTGCCATGAAAAGTTTAGCTGACGGACATCAGCCTTATGGAGACCAAATAGCATGGAAATTTTGTGAACAGTTTCGAGATACAGTTTTTCCAAGTCTTTCTGGTGCCCGTATTGTACGCATTGCGACTCATCCAAGTGCAATGAGGGTAATCCATATTTATCCATAACAAAGTTAGCTGTTGGACAACTATTTCTTGATGGGATGTTTCCAAACAGTGTCGTCAGACCTGTCAAGACTCATTCTCTCTTTTCTTTTGTTTCCCAGCTTGGATATGGTTCAGCTGCGGTGGAACTTTTGACAAGGTAAGCACAATTTTTTATTCGTTACTTTTCTCTTGGTTTGACGGATGGCTCAACCTTGTCAATATCTTCACGGGGAAAATATGTTGTAATATTTCACCGGGAGTTCTACTTGCATAGTCTAGTTCACACCTAAGTTATGACAAGGCAATACACACTAGACCTTCGTTAGAATCTGCTAGTGTTAAAGACAACAGGGACTCTCTCCTTGACTTGTAAGAATATGAAAGATGACCCTTCCTCATTTTGGCTTTTCCCCTCCTTTTTATCTCCGTGTAACAATTGATTTTAATAAGGTGATTCCTGGGAAAGGAAGTGCTAATTTTTGTTTTTCCTGTTGGTAGTTTTATAGTAACCCATCAAATAAAACCATGCAAAAGACGCAGTACTTGGTATGTACACTTATTTGCATTTTGACATAATTTTCTTTCACTTGTACTTAATATTTATAAAGTGCCAAGGAGAGAAACCTGAATTCAAGAGAAGAGCCAAACAATAAAGATGGTTCCTATTTGTAATCCACAACGGTGTCTGATGATTGAAACACTTGGCGAAAACAAAACATATGACTTGGATCCTGTTCTTACAGTACAGGTGGCTGTACACTTGGGGTTTAACCTTTTAAGCACCATAGCTTCTGTAATTGTATTAATGAGGTCTGCAATAATTGTCTGATTTACTGTATGTAGGTACTTTGAAGGACATTTGACTCCCATCACGGAAGCAGATGTTGACAATGCTCCGGAGTCTCCTCATATTAGAGTTACAGAAGCAGCAGAGAAGGTTTATTCTCAAACTTCAATATCTTTTGATCAGCATTCTCAAACTTCTATCTTTATTTGTTTATGTTTCTATTCTGGATGAATGAATCTTGATTCTATATGTGCAAGATCTGCCCTTCGTTATTACATAGCGTTGTAGTGCTCCTGATCTTGATGACGGATAATGTGTCTCCTTACCTGTTGAATCACATGCTCTATTTTGCGATTTCCAGTTTATGACTAGTGACTACATGCTATTTGTTATCAGCAGAAGCAAAAATAAAAAGGAGAGAGATATGTGAGCGGTCTTTTTGAACAGTCATGCTGCAATAGGGATTAATTCCCAGACCTGCCATGTTTTCTGGTTACATCCCAGCTTTGATTTCTTTCTTCTCTCTTTTTCCCTCAGGTTTCCTTGCTAGAAGAGAATATTAAACCTAGGACAGACCTGCCACCTCTGCTAGTACATCTTCGTGAGCGGCGGCCAGAAAGTCTACATTACCTTGGTGTCTCTTTTGGGCTTACGTTGGACCTTTTCCGCTTTTGGAGGAAACACAAATTCGCTCCATTCTACATTGGCCAGATTCAAGTTAAGATCTTGCATTTTACCTTTTTGGTATGGCCTTTGGGGGAATTAGTTAGTGTTGTGATAAATCTTCTCCTGAATCTGTGAATCAGAGCGCTGTGACTGGTGAGCATACATGCATGGTTCTGAAACCATTGAACAATGAGGACATTGAATTGAGTGGTTTGGACCAATGGGGCTTCTTCAGTCCTTTCTACCAAGGTGGGTCCATCATTCTAATCATTGCTTTGATAATTCCAGCAAGCTTTTCATTTTGTGGACTGATGTTTTATAGACCACCTACAGATTTCAGGGAGAGATTTAGGGGACTATTGGATACTAGCTTCCGTGCAATGGAATACAAGCTTGCTATGAGGTTAGGATTTTAAAATTTTTGCTTTCTTCAAGCGATGTCTTTCTATATAATCTCAGTATGCAACTTTTAATACTGCAGTGTGTTGGATCCAAAGATCAACTTCACAGATCTGGAGCCTGCATTGTCCACCAGTTCAGACAAATTTTTGAATTCACTCGATGGAGTTTTGACACCTTTTGACATGAAGCGGCTGGAAGCATATATAAATAATCTTACAGATTATCGTTTGGTAAGCTCTTCACATGATGGTTAAGATGCCATTTTTGTTCTTGACATTAGGCTGGTATATGTGTGTGTGTTATTGTAGCACACATGATTATTCCGCAATTGAAGCACCGCTTACTCACCCAAACGAAACCTGGATCCTCTCTTCCCCAATTGTCTGCTCTGTGTGTGTGTGTGTGTGTGAAGAACTGAAGATAATGAGTGGTCAGGTATTCAAAAAACCAAGTCTGCAGTCTGTTATACAATGTTCAAGAGTACTAAAGCTGGTTTAACCTTTTGCATTGGTCTTTTTATTGTCCTTGTGAAGTCTTTGAATTTAAATTATTTTTTCATTGTTTGCATTTTCGATGTTTGGGTGCTTTCATGGGATTATTTAGAGTCATAAGTGATTCTGGACACTTGTTCTTTATGATGGGTTGTTTAGACTTTATTTTTCTAAATATCAGAAGTGAAAGTGAGGCTTCTCTGGTTTTCTCTAGCTCTCCAATTTAGTGAATACAATCTTTGTTTCTCAAGATTTGGGAACAATTTCCTTGATTCACTGACAACCACCACAACAATTGATAGAGCCAAAATAATGACTCGTACAAAGACAATTATTGGCGAATGTTATTCTGTTGAGGCTATATGCAGTTTCATTATGTATCGTTCGAAGCTGCAAGTATGTGGAGAGAAATCAAATAACCAGGAATGTTTCGGATTTGGGAGCTTTCTCTTTTCAGTTTGAGACCTAAGATTGACATACCACGTGAAATTGTTCCTCTGAAATCTCTTTGCAGATGTTCTAATGCTCAGGAATTTTTTATTAATAAAGCATTCGATTGCTAAATTACGTGCATTTTCTACGTAGTACATTAATATGTAGGTTTGTTTCTCTTGTTTTTTTGTGCACAAGTTATCTACGTACTTGCATGTCTAAAATAGTGGACTTTTACAGATTTGGGATCTTGTACCGAAAGTCGCAAATCTATATTTTCGGGGAAAACTTCCGGTCACACTGTCATATGCCCAGGCCTCTGTCTTACTTTGTACTGGTTTGCAGGGGCAAGACATCTCTTATGTGGAGGTTTGGTTCTCGACTTTTTTCACTTTTTATTGTCACTCTTGACCTTTTTCACTTTTTATTGTCACTCTTTACCTATTCACTTAATGTTCATTCGAACATATTTCTGGATCCAAACCTTTATTGGTTGGAGAGAAATATCGTGCTCTGATCTCTTATATCTCCTTGAGCTGCAGCTGCATACTTATTGATGTGCTTTGCAAAGAGAAGTTTCCCCCGCGATGATGCCTTTTTTCCTACCAAGAGATTTTACTAGGCATTTTTTTTTTGGTGCTTGGACTATATGGGACCCACGAAAAAATTATTCAAAAGGGTGGTAGAATAAATGAGGTTTTCAGTTATTCCTTGAACCAGTCTTTAGCCATGATATTTTACTTTTTGCCCGCATGATTTCCTTGCAAAAGTCTATGCTTTCCATTAAACAGAGATTTATTCCCAGTCTTTAGCCATATGGATCCATGTTTGGGCCTTGAGGCTTGAATGACAATGCCCTTAACCAAAATATGCAGTTTGTGTGAAAAACCATACACCGAGGAAAATACAGGCAAAGACATGAAATAAACTGGTCACTTCAATCATGCCCCCTTTATTTATTTTTTTTATATTTTTCAGGGAGTGATGAAGCTGGAAAGGCAGCAGATATTGTCACTGTTCATAAAATCAATGAAGAAGCTTTACAGATACCTATATGATATTGCATCCAAGGAGATTGATTCTACCCCTTCTCGACTGAGAGAAGTAAGTGAACAACTTGATTGTTAACACTTTATTCCTTTGTTATCTCTTGTCTAGTCAATGTAGTCATCTTTACTCATAAATATACTACGTGTCTTGCGTTTTATTTTGGGGTAAACCATTGGAAGCTTTACCAACTAACCAAACAGAGCTCTTTGAAGCGGAAATCACAGGACGGCCTATTTTCCATTTGACGAACTTCTCTGTACCGTATAGAGCTAGTTTAGTTTGCCATCTTATTTTCACTGAAATAAAAGTGCTTGGAAAGTTTGCAACGACAATTTCATGCTTTCTTTTAGTTTTTCGAGTGGGGAGCTGTCTTGGGATTTGTTGTTTTGTCTTATGCTAGAAATGTGACATTTTCAAAGGTCTCCCTATGGACTAGGCTATATCATCCACCAACTAAAGCAATCTGAAGTGGAAATGATGTTCTCTTTTCAGGCAGACGCGCATCTTTTACCTTCACTCAGCCTTCATAATGCAGTTATGCAGAAAAAGAAAAACAGAATTGTAGGAAATGAATATACACCTCAGCCTTCATAATGCAGTTATGCAGAAAAAGAAAAACAGAATTGTAGGAAATGAATATACACCTCATTGTTCTCTGTGCTTTGGCTTTTGTGTTTTTATTTCCTTTGTTATAGCATTTCACAGGTAGATAATTGTTCCCTTTTTGGATGGTGGATGAGTGGCAGTTGTTCCTTTGTTTCTTTATTTACGTGTTCGTATCTATATTTTATGTTTGTGTTGTTTGGCCGGGCAAAGTTTTCTTATGCGAGCTCCAAATTTGTTTCCAGATTGTGTTGGAACCTCATGCTATTTCTCTGGATGAGGATCTTAATGAAGCAGCAGAGCAAGTTAAGGTGCTCTCTCTCTCTCTCTCTCTCTCTCTCTCTCTCTCTCATATTTTCAAGCGCAGAACTGACATTAGACCATATGTAGGAGGGGATGAAAGCCAAGATGATGGAAAGTTCTTTAAATCCAGAGCTACTCCAACGGTATGCCATTGCGGATAGAGAAACTGATTTTGAGAAGGCTTTGCAAAATGGTGGGGGGAAGGTCCCCTCTGGTGGTCTTATTAGTGTGAAAACCAGTAGAAATAAACCGGAAAAGCATGGAAAACAGAAAGAGAGCCATAAGAGTGGGAAGAAAAGGAACAAAGATGACAGCAGTTCCAAATCGAATAAGAAGAGGAAATCTTAATAACTACATTAGAAGAAAATCTGAATTTCAGATGCTTACTGATTGCTCAGGGAGAAGATTGAGAGGTGTAACTCAGGCGAATTTGAGTAGCGTTAGAATCATTCTCTAGGCATGATATTTGAGCTGCCATTTTGTTTTCCTCCAAATTTTGGTGTATTAGTTTGTTGGTTTTTCACAAATGGTTCTGATTCTGCACTCTTTATATATAATTTTTATGGAAATACAATGTTCTGTGTTATTAAAACAATGCAACAATAAAGTGTAAGTACGAGCTGACATGGAGAAAGATAAACGAGCCGGCTGAGACCTCAGATGGCCTTGTTCATTTAGAATGTTAACTGACTGGGAAAAAAAGTCTGGCAACTCAAAGTACGCTAGATGGTTGTTGAGAAGATAGTTGTTGCACAAATCCTTCATTGCCATTTTTGAATAAATTCTTGCAACTCAAACCCCCAGAGAGAGAAAGCTCTCTTCCACTTTCCTTTTCTTTTCCAGCAGGCCTCCCCTTCCCGCCCTCTCCCCGCTGGCAGCCCCTTCGATCTCTTTCCTCCCCATGTTCTTCTCCTTCTCTCCCACTCTCCCTAATTTTTGGACAGAGGAGACCTAGATCTAGGGTTCCTGCTCTTGAATCCGGTCGGTTAGGGCAACAGTTTTCTATATACCTGGGATAAAATCTTTACCATTTAAAAAAAATCATTTTTTATTATCATTAAAAGGCATGTACAATTGCACATAAGTACAATCATTTTATACATTGGCGATTTGACACAATCAAAAATAGTTTTGGCATTAACATTTGCCAAAAAAAAACCTATCACTAATTCACTACATTCATAAATAAGCATAAATGTGCATCGGGGAAAAAACAGAGACAGGCTTACTAATACGCTCAAAGACAAGCCAACAGGTACAATCTCAATTTAAGAAGGCAGATTCAGAACATGCATGTAATGCTAGATTTGTAGAAAAATAAAGTTGGTCCTTGATAAACGAGGCTCTTGAGAACAGCAGTTTCAAATGTCCACATGGTGGCAGATTGCCAAACCGCAGTTGGAAAATACAAATGACCAAAAAATAAATCCAGTAGCAAGTCGTGTCTTGCTTCCAAGTCTTCTTTTTATTCAAGCGAATGCCTCCTATTCAAACCATAGCTGGATTTGAGGATCCGGAAAGTTGTAAAAAGCGAAGCAAAACACCAAGCAACATCAGATGAAGTTTCGGATGTCTAATGATTTCACATCAACCATCTCCTCATCCTTGAATTCCTCCCTGAATTTAGTGAAAGCAAGATGTCAATTCCAAACCATAAAAGAAGGGAGAGGGGAGTGGGACAAGGACATACGAGAACAAAGAAACAAATATGCAGCTGTATCTGGATTTACACTGGTATTTGGATCAAGGATTTGGTTAAGAAGGATAAGGAAATGACATAAGATTATCCTTCAATGTTTGCTTCTCCATTTTTGTTTCCTTTTCCTTCCGCAAATACTTAATCCAAATACAACTAAAATGATTGAGGAATGCAGTGTTTCCGACTTCATAAAAAAAAACAACTTAAATGATTGAGGAACACAGTGTTTCAGACTACATCAAACTGTAAGGTATCATGCAGGAAAAGTGTTCCCAAGAAAAGTGAACTAAAGGAGAAGAAAATATAAGTCACTTCCCCACCAAAACTAGGTGAGGGTGTTAGCAGAAAATTAGCTTCCAATTCCTATGATGCATCAGCCAGAATAACATTCAAGGAAAGGAATCAAGGAAACATTACATAGGGAAAAAACAAAAAGGAACTACTTGAGGACCCACAATTTCTTGAGTGACACAGTGTTAAGGCAAATATTCCCTTAAATGCAGCCTCACAATTTCAGCATATACCTTTTCTTTTGAGTTTCCATTGCCTCCAGAGCTTCCTTCTTGAGCTCCTCCAACTGAGCTTTCGCGATTTTGAGTTCCAACTGTTCTTCATACTTGGGCAGTTCCTCCTTCCGTATTCCTAGCCTGATGTGAAGAAATAATTACGTTTTATCCTTTCATATCAGCACAAAAACAAGACACACACACACACACACACACAAAAAAGGCACATGTAAAAGGAGGCAAAAGGATATCTACCACCTGTCATATTGGCAAAACATGAAGTGCTCAAACCTGACCACCCCTTAAAAAATATTCAATTCATGAAATGAAGCTTACTTTTTATTGATCTTATCAAACTCTGCCATAAGAAGAGCCATTCCTTTCTTGTCATTCCTCATGAGTGGTTTGCTAATTTCTTTTTCAACCTTTTCCAAAGCGTCCATCATCAAAGCCTCTGCACCAAGCTCATCAGTGAGGCCCCTCCTGCAAAACAGAGATTACTGAAGCAATACAGGAAGGGAACATACAACTCGTTTTTTGGTGAAGAACATGATATTTACTTCATCGAACTTGCATCTGAAACAACTACATCCACCAGAGTCTATCGAAAGCCTAATAATCAAGTGGCATGGGACCAAAACATCGCCGAACATAAAAAAATGACAGTTAATGCACAGCCAGCTTAATAATTGGAATACTCCGTATTCTAAGACTCAGCAGCTTGAATGTAAAGAATGAGAACTTCACAGGCCTAGCGTAGATTACATCCCTCATGTAGCAGACTTTGGGTACCAGAAATTTAGTATATGATATCAAGACAATAGCTGTTTTAATATGTTTGTCATGTTGAGCATCAAAAGCTGAATGTTGGGACAGAGCTTCAGTGCATACAAGTATCTCAGACGTAAAGTTCGAGAAAAGCAGAAAAAGAGCCGCAGAAACAGACATAAAAGCAAGAGTCAACATTGACAGCACACTGCCCCTATGGGAAACCAAATTAAATAGGAGGGAGAAAATAACGCATGTACCTGACTCGTATCTCCTTCAATGTCAACAGATATGTTCGAGCATCTGGAATACCTTGTGTTCGTGTTTGAATGGTGTATTGAATTCGTTGAGATTCTGAGAACAAGTCTGCCCTGGAAGATTTACAATGGCAAAGCAGCAAAATGCATCATAATCCAAACTGTGACAAAGAGGTAAAAAATTCAATTGAATATGCAAAAAACCTAAATCTAGTCTCCCTCAAACACATCTTCAACTCACATATACTCGGGAGAGGAGTTGTAGAAATTCAAAAATGGCTTGTTCCCGGTGATTGGTTTCACTACAGCCTTGACCAGGTTGGGGCCTCTTATTTCTAGACTGAGGTTGATAAGGTTGAACATAGCTTCACACCAATACTGATCCATGTGCAGTCCAATTTATGGCTAATGTTTAAACTCAGTAAGGTATCAGAGCCAAAACAAGGTCACCAATCAACTATTTAAAGTCACACGCTATGAGAGGTGAAGGTAATCTTTCAGTTCAATATAACAAAATGTAGTAAGAAAATTCATAACTTGTCCAGGAGCAAAGCACCAAATTCCTTCTGTTTGCTCTTGGTGTTCACTTTTCTCCCTTCCTGCTCTTTCCAATTAATTGTTAATTACATTTTTTTTGGTCCTAGCTGTTTGTGTTTTCATCCGTGCTGAAAATTGCAGTCATTTCAAACTATATAAAGTGAACTTTTTATACGTTAAGTAAACTATGTAGGGGACTGTGGTTTGTAATTACAAATTTATGAGGGATGTGACAAAAAAATAAAATGTAACACAGGCTTTCGCAGAAACATAATTGTTCTTTCTCAAACTACACAAAAATAATCTGCTGGGAAAAATCAATAAAATATAACCCATGCTTCCGCAGAATACATAATTGTTCTTCTTCAAACTATAGGATAATAATCTACTGGTAAAGGCAACTTTATTTCAAAAGAAACTATGGACCAAGATAAATGAGAGATAAAACAAGGAACATACTTTTCTCTAACAGTCTTCATGACCTTTGCATACTGCTCTACGGCGGCTGGATTCTCAGGTTCTATGGTGATCTTTTCCTTTCGCAAGATCCCCATGGCTGTCTCAAACTTTTTCTTCACATCCAAGAAAATGTTCTTCAACATCTCTTTTCAGATCAAATGCAAGTGATTTGTGAGAGATGGTTACTCCTTCCCCAATAATAAATCAAATCTAATCCATAAAGTGCTAAGCAGTTGTCAAAAAAAGTTGTAAATCAATGGTTCCCCAATCCACTGAACAGATAAGAATATGCGTAGTCACATCTTACACCATTATTTATTTATCTACATGATCTACGAGCCTAAGAGATGGAGAAGTCCAGCTTTAAACCTGAGGACATTTAATAAAGCGTGTTTGAAAACTGGAAAAGGGTATGAATTAATCAAGTCTTACCTATAATATAGGTTACTAAGGAGACTCGATCTCGAGGCTCAGCTACTGGTTTCGAATGTCCCCAATTCACCAAATACACTTGAAAGGGGCCAAATTTCAGGCTGAAAGGACTTGATTTATTATGGTACACCGAATACAGTCGAGTGAACGGGTCGATTCAACTCTCTCTCTGTCTCTCTCTCTCTCTCTCTCTCTCTTTGCGTGCGTGCGGGGTCTACACCACTTCTTTTTCCTTTCTCCTTTCTCAGATAATCCTCATCAAATGAGAAAGCAGTGTTATCTTAAGTTTGTCACACAGGAGCAACTTCTGCCCACAGATAATCAGACACCATCACCTATTGTTTGCTTTTAAGAACCAACAAAGAGATGACCGGTTTCTGTAGTTCTGGCCTCTGTACACGTTATACATAATAAATTTGCTAGAAGATAAGTGAATTGTTGTTATCTCATTTATCTCAATAGAAAGGCTGAAATTTGAGATAAAGTGTGCTTGAGAGAGCATTTGTGCATGCAATTGCTGTGAGATGCTCAATAATTCTTGAATTCGGGAAAAGAAAGCACAAAGACTGAACGAATCAGTAAAACACTAACCATCTCCTTTAAGGACTGAGGGAGCTGCTTCTTTGGCAAAAAAACGCACAGGGACAGCATGCTCTCGTTGCAGAAGGATCTGGCCACCAGTCAACTGTGTAACCACAAGATTAATATAACCAAACAAAAAGAAAAGGAAAATAAGGTGAAGCAGATGGGCAAAGGGTTGGCCAATGCAGCCAACTGCATTAGCCATAAGAAAAGAAATCAACATGAGAGTGGCTGTTATTCCTTAACATTTCGAAGAACAAAAATGTTCAAATACACAGAGCCACAATTTAAGGGAAATGTAAGGTGAGATTGAATCATAAAAACACATGTTACTCGACTTGCGATGCAATGACAGCAATAATGTGACATTCAAAGTGAACTATCCATACTTCTTCAGAGGAAAAAATTGAACTCCCAGATTGTAGATCATAAGCGGTCTTCGAGGAAAAGACAAAATTAAGGTTCAATACTTGTTCATTCCAAAGAAGCTAAGCCAAATTCGAGTCAAACTAGTTTTCAAGTCCCGTCACAACTAGTAAGACTGGGTGACAACGATTAAGTTTGGATGAAAAACTGTTTCGTAACCAATCATTGAATTGTAACATCGTAGCTCTTATCCAAGTTTCTCTCCCAAGCTCATAAATTTCCTGGCCTTTGTAACTATGTCCTACTGTATTGAACCACTCATAGTGGGAATTCAGCATGCACGTGTACTGCATCATAAGTTATGCAAATTGCAGGTATAAAATGGTAAAATATTCAATGTCGCCACTTACCAGAGTCTAGTTCTTGTGTGATTTTCTATCGGGCAAAACGAGAAAACTGAAAATTACACTATGTCCTACTGTTCCATGTTTTCTTTATTTAGTTGTTTGAGTCTTGTAGTCCAACTTGAGGACAAGTTGTTTTCTTTTTAGAGGGTGAGTCTTGATGCAGCACAATTTAAGGGTACTTTTGTCATTTTAGTGTCTTTACATCTAGTAGGGTCTTGAGTCTATAAATAGGAGTGAGAGTCTTTCATTATGTAGCTTTAATTATTAAGAATATTGAAATATATTGATTGAGACATAGTTTCTCTCTCTACCCTTAGCGGTTTATCCCCTTGATTGGGATTTTGCTCGTCTCTTTTGATTCTTGATTTCCCCTTGATATTTAATTGCATCATTATTTGGTATCAGAGCACTGAGCTCAGATCCTGACCATTGATCTCACCTGAACCTTGCCGGAACCCTACGCCTTGCCGGAAGGCACTGCCGGAAAACTCGCCGGAGCATCGCCGGAATACCAAAGACACCTTGACCAACTCGTTTTTTTGTCAGATCTATCCATATCCAACCACTTTCAGTCCTAGATCGAACCTCTACAGCGTGTTTTAAGCATCGATCGACCACTGTAAACCACTTAGGGCGACAGATCGACCATTTTCGAAGTCTGTAAACCCATTTCGAACAAGCTCGGCAATTGTAAACCTCTTTTCGAAGGCTGCAGACCCCATTACGATGGCTGTTGAGCCATTTTGAAGGCTGTAACCCCCTTTTCGAAGGCTGTTCTTGCTGTTTAGTTACTCGAACCACAGATTAGAGGCATTTCGGAGGGTATGTCTACCAGATTCGAGGTATTTCGAGCTGTTTTAAGCTCGATTCAGTCAATTTCGTACTCGAATCAGCCACACCGGAGTTCGAAACAGCAACCCAGGCATGCGAAGTGCATTTACAGTGCTCGAAATCCCCTAATTGAGGTTCGTTAGTGCTCAAATCAGAGACCCATACCTGCGAAGTGCATCTACAGTGCTAGAATCCTTTGATTACGGTGCGAATCAACTTCGGTTGGAATCGAATTATGCTGTATGGTACTCGAACTTTGATTTTGGTACTCGAACTTTATCTTTGCTACTCAAATCAGTGATTTTGAGTTCAACCCAGTGAGTTTCTGCCCTGTACTACAATTTAAGGTTCGATTTCAGTGCGATCTGTTTCTATTTAACTTGGGTTTGCGATTTTGCTTGGGTTTACTGTATTTTCGTTGCTGTTTGTGTCGATTTTGTCACTATTTGGAGGAGTTGGTGGTGATTGCTTGTGATTTTGTTGAAGTTTGGGGTCCCAATTGATTGAGTGTTGCTTGTTTTGGGTTGAATTGATTGGTGGAAGTTGATTGTGGGTGTTGTTATGGCTTATTGGGCTAGTGGTAGAAGAGGAGGTAGAGGTAGAGTATATTTGGTGAATAATGATGATGGTTTTAAGTTTTAACCATGGCAATCTGAATGACAATCGGAATGAGATTAAAAGGTTGAGTGAAGAAGTAACTACCTTTTGTGTGCGGCATTTGCAACGTCCGACCACAAGTATGGATCGCATTGCATTGGAGAATTGTTTTGGTGTTTCACATTGTCGTGGAGCAAATTTCGTGGATAATGAACTTCCTAAGTTTTGTGGAAGTCCACTAGAATTCGTTGATTGGTTGAGATCCATTGAGAGTATTTTCGAGTGTTATCATGTTACTGAAGAAAAAAAGGTGAACTTGGTATCTAATTGCCTTGAAGGGAGAGCTTCGGATTGGTGGACGCAACTCAAAGTTAGTCGACAAGGGAGAGGCAAAGAAAGGATTAGAGATTGGGATAAGATGAAGAAGAAGCTCATGGAGGAATTCTTATTTTTCCATCATAATCCCAATGCTAATTCTTTGACTAGTTTTGGTAAGAGAAAGTCCTTGGGGGTGGTCCCATCGGAAACTCAACCTTTAATCGATACTTTGAAGTCTAAAAAACCCATCACCTAGTGGAATACTCGAATGCTTCAAGTATGGAGAACCAATTCTCGAGTTGCAAGTTGGTGAAAAAGCTTGTGAGAGTGTTCTTAACTCCCTCTTTGTTGAGGAGGTGAAAGAAGTAAGAGAATCATATTGCAATGAAGAGTATGGGTATGAAGGTGTTCCGATCTTTGATGAGTTTCCAAGAGAAGAGTTAGAAGAGTTTACGATGGATTTGGTGGTAGTCATGGAGAACAAGAAATGTCTAGTCTTTCGGTGTATGAGCCTTGCATTTCTTGGGAAGATAGTGAGCAAGTCTTAGACGAGAGTTATGCTATGAAGATTGATGATTGTGACTTTGAAATTGAATATGACGCAGAACCTTATGACAATGATTTAGACACACTAAAACTTGATGAAGTGTTGGTTGAAGATGGTTCGGAAGTTTTGCCTCCCGAGTTTGCCCTAGATGTTCAAGTTTGTATTGCATTGGTACCCAACCTAGTTCAAGAGTTGCCAAAGAGGGGTAAAGAGTACTTGAGGCAACTTATGGATCTATTAGGCATGGTCTTTAATCAAGCAAGGTTTGAATATAATGTGGAGTTACCTTCTTTACATTCTACAGGAATTGTTTGAGGGATGCTTTGGGTGTAGGTGTCGAGTGCTACTTTGAGGATATTGTGGTTCGTAAGGGGCAAGCCAAATGGGTGAGCTATTCGCACACGAGTATGGATGCGGTGAATGTTCATAAAATGAAGCTCATATTGAAGATGGGTTATTGCAAGAGAGGATAACGTGGATCAAGGAAACGCAGCCGCATGACTACTTCAGAACTCCATAATAGATACTTCTATGGTTCCATATTTTCTTTATTTAGTTGTTTGAGTCTTGTAGTCCAACTTGAGGACAAGTTGTTTTCTTTTTAGAGGGTGAGTCTTGATGCAGTACAATTTAAGGGTACTTTTGTCATTTTAGTGTCTTTACATTTAGTAGGGTCTTGAGTCTATAAATAGGAGTGAGAGTCTTTCATTATGTAGCTTTGATTATTAAGAATATTGAAATATATTGACTGAGACATAGTTTCTCTCTCTACCCTTAGGGGTTTATCCCCTTGATTGGGATTTTGCTCATCTCTTTCGATTCTTGATTTCCCCTTGATATTTGATTGCATCATTATGTTGCTCGTAGTTCAAGAGATTGTCCGTCCAACACTCCAAGCTCATGAAATATTTTCTTCCTCAGAACATCTTAGCCCCTAACAAGAAAAACGAAAGCTATCATTTCCATCAAGAACGATTCACAAAGCTAGTCGTCCATATCTTTTTATTCTTTCCATCCATTCTTTAGGTACCATTTGGCTCCCAAAATGAACGAGCTGAATTCGAGGATAGTTACCAAATGCTCTTCATCTTCTAGAAACAATGTCAATGCAATACTGCGAATTTGAATACACTAATAGACACATTTCCAATGCGTTTTTTTGCGTAATTGCCTTATCAGGTACTTTCTTCGGCGTCCAAGGAATCCTTCTTCCAGTGCATTCTAAGCCCAGATTCTCAATCCAAAACAAAAAATGAAAATAAGAGAAAGTGGACTAGGGACAATACGCCATATCAATTATGTTCACAAGCCCGTCACAAATATATTCCGCATAATTCTCAAGAGACCACAACTAAGCGTTGACCATCTATAACAATAGTATCTAGAGACAGTCTTATAAATGGTTCAGATCGTCCAAATCACCGCAGCTGATATTCCAGTTGCTACGTTGGAATACAGATCTAATTCTAACTCCATATCCGTAATCGAATCACAGAGTGAGATCTCAAAATGAATTCAATATCGACAGAACATAAATCAGACACACAAAACAAGTATATACATGTACGTATCCAAATGGAAGTGGAAATGAGGGAACCTGTTTGGATTTGGATAGGATGCGAGATGCGAGGGCCATGATCGGAGCTCAGTTTTCTTCGTCTTCGAGGTGCTCGTCCGTTTTGGTTTAGGGTTTGGGTACGATTTAGGGAGGATATGCCAATTGCTATCCGAATTTTGAGCACCACAAACGTACAGTAGTGAGGGTTACGATTACCTGGTTTCAGGACCATCTGATGTATGAGATCCTAATCTGACGGTTGGGAGTTCTCCACCACATGTAGGCGACATAATGTGGGGCGACTTGTTCAAAAGTCATTGGTAAAAGATTTGTAACCATATTAATTCACCAAATAAATTTATAACTTATCCAGTCTTCACACTAGTATCTTTACTTTTTTTTTTACCTTACCAATTTTTTTTGTACCCTATGAAAGTGCCTAAATCTTAGGGTACCCTATGAAAGTGTCTAAACCACTAAAATTCTATAATAGAAAAGTGCACCCTAAAACCTAAATCCTAGGGTATCCTTTGAAAATGCCTTATAAAAAAAAAATCATAGACCTTACACCCTGTAAAACTTTAGTATAGATTTAATGACTGAAAAAATAAATAGAAACCATATGTTTTATGACATTTATTTTTCTGGCATGCGTTGTAAAGTAAATTGTTTGATTTTTAGTTGCTTTTGTGTTTTCCCCATATTTTCCCAATTGCCAAAAGTGAAAATAAGTTTGGGGAGGGGAAAATTTGGTGCAAAAACTTTTGAAGAAAACATGAAATATTATGCACGATCCAGGTAAATTTTTAATATAATCGCTTGTGCTTTTGCAAATACTAAAACAAGTAAGATTTATTTTTGAACCGCATAAAATTTTCAACAGAGGCATCAGCATTACAAATATTAAAAAGAAAAGAAGAGGGATTAAAGACCCAATTAAATGGGATTGTGCCCTTTAAACATTGGGTTGCTACCGAGTGCATGGCCCGATACAATTCATAGGAACCCAACAAAAGGAGTAATCAGTGTTCTAAAAGGCGGCCTAGGCAGCCGATTGACGCTAAAATGTATCCCACTGCCTTGCCTGGGGGTCTAGACAGTGATTTAGGCACTGAGCCGATTAATCAGCCTCTAAGCTGGATTAATTGGCAATTAATTGACTAGGCGGACTAGACACTGAGGATTAGGTGGGATCAGACGTCTAGGCGGGATTATGCCATTGATTAATTGGCTTGGCAATGTGACTTTACTGTCATGGTAACATAGTATAAAGGGAGTTGGTGTAATTTTTCAATGATGCAACCTGATTTCCAGCCAAATCCGGTATCCCCAAAACCTCGTACCTGACGTCTCACCTTCCGTCGTTTCCTCGTAGCCGGTCCTATGCCTTCATCGTCGGCCATCGTCGTCGTCCTTTGCGGTAAGATCCTTCTCTCTCTCTCTCGCGCGTCCACTCTCTGTCTCTCTATGATATGTAATCTGGTATGAGGCATCTAATCCAATCTACCCAGCTATTACCCACTAACCACTCCGTTTTCTCTAATGTGTTTTTGTTTTTTTATTGGCCGATAAATGGATGTCCAGAAAGCAATTTTCCCATAAATTTGACATATGAATTCTTGAAACAACATGTTTTCTTTTTCTGTGCAATCAGTTGAAGAAAATACACCATGAATAAAGGAGGTGTTGGAGGTGGTAGTGGAGCTGGTGGGCCGACTGCTGCTGCGGCAGCTCAAAAGGAGAAGACTTTGTTGCAGAGAGTCGATAATGACATCGGAAGTATTGTTGACAATTTCAGTTTCCTTGTTAATGTCGCCAGGCTACACTTATACTCGCTCTTTCTGTCTACTTATGCATCTTTGATGCTTCTGTGTCACTTTTTGAAACCATCTTTTGTTTATTGCGAAAACAATAGGAGTACTATTTTTCGCTTATTTTTTGCACTTATTCAATGCTGTTGTTGATTGACTCAGCTACCTGTATGTATCAGGGGGATCCGGGGACCTTGGGGCACTACAGGTTGTAATCCTCAATCATAGTTGTCCATCCAACAATCAATGACACGGATTATCACATGTAAAATACTTATCTTCACTTGAAGATAATTCAGACCGTTGATTGGCGAACGGACGGCTGTGATTGGGGACTACAACTTGTAGTGCTCAGAGAAACTACAAGTTTATTTTATTAGGTGAGTACTAGGGGTGTAGCCAAAATGTTTGGTTAGGATAAAAGGTCAAATTTGTATGCAATTTATTTTTCCTATTTGCTGATCTAGGAAATAACAAAATTAAGGACTTATTATATTTTTAAAACATGCATGATAGTCTTATTCTTAATCCTATTAAATGTTTAAAAGCAGAGAACATTCGAATTTTCAATGCATTTAAAGGAAATTTAGAATATTTTTAAGGGGTCAAAATGAGAGTGAGTATTGCCTAGATTTGCAAAAAATGGAGATATATCCATCAAACCTGATCACGTTATATAACTTTACACTCAAAACAATCAACCACTCAATTTTTTCAAAGAAAAGAAGAAAAAGGTAACCATTCTACATCTACATAGAGATTATTGAAAAGAATTGTTAGTTCCTTATTTGTGATTGGCTAATTCCGTGACGTTTTCATGTAATTGAAATCCTTTGTAAATGCTGAGTGGTGAGTTAGAGTCTAGGTAGTAATCAACACCTCAGTCGAAGCTAATATTCAGCGCCTCGGTCATTGAATTAAAGATTCGTAACACACATGAAATCCGGATACACCAAGGTTAAATAGGTCGCTCAAGCCACCTGGAGAAACCGCTCGAGCGAACCAGAAGATTCAATAGGTACGGAAAATTTGGATACAACAAGGTTAAATAGGTAGCTCGAGCCTCTGGAGAGACCGCTTGAGCGAGCCATGCTAAAGTCGCGCTACAGCAAAACTGGGTTTTCCTAGGATTTAATTTCCGGCATTTGTGTCAAACCCTGTTTATGCTCTCGCGGGCTGAAGGAAAAAGTTAAAGCGCCCTTGCGTTTTGAACCTTTTACTCCTTCTTCCCCCCCGTTTTAGGTTTAAGAGGTAAGGGCCCATTTGGATGGCGTTCATAGAAGAGGGATGACTGCGTTGGGCTAAATAGCCATGGTTCTCCTCTCATATCCACAGTTTGGCAACCAAAATCCTCCCCTGATTACGCTTCCCTCTTCTCCGATTAGTCAGGGGGAAGCCTGACTATTTAAAAGCAGGTGGAGGGGTGCTTATAAATAGTCAGGGTGGATTATCCGGCCATTTTTACGTCTCTACCCCCACCCCAGGCCCACCCCACCCCAGATCCCCCTTCTCTTCCAACCGATCTCTGATGAAAAAATTAGATTGGTGAACTAAAAATTACCCAAAAAAAGGAGAGACTATAATTTATAACTTTGTCAATGGGAACCCAAAAATCAGATCTTGAACACCAAGAAAATCAGATCTGAACAATACAAAAGATCAGGAACTTTTTTTAATACATATTTGCTGCGTCGGATCGTCATCGTTGGCAAGAGAGGGAGGAGACGGCGGCTCAGATCGGCTCTGTGCAGCGGAGAGAGAGAGAGAGAGAGAGAGAGAGAGAGAGAGAGAGAGAGGGTGGGTTTGGTGCAAACGAAAGAAGTTTTGATTTTTTATTCCGATAATATATTTACTAGGGTGGCAGTTAATGGTAATGGATGGGAACGGGATTTTTTTTCCTCAAAAAAACCATAAAGTAGTAGTATCTTTTTACTTAATTGTTAAGTAACTTTATTGGAGTATAAAAAAATATTAAAAAGAATTGTTATTTTTGACATTACTTAACTGATTTAATTCATAACTTAGGATTCCCGCAATGGAACATATATATACACACACATATACATATACTATAGCTTAATTTTTGTTAAGTACAGCAAATTAACAATTATGGAAAACTATATCAAATTAATTATTAATTTCAGTATTTATATAATAATTTGAATGCATAATATAATATACAAATTACTAAGGGCAAAATAGTCTTTTGGCCGGTTTTTACATTATCTATCATGCTTATCCCTCCTTTTAAATCCTTCATCCAAACAATGAACTATTTAACCCATTCTTATATGTCACATCAATATGGGACCGCTCTTCTTATTTAATCCCCTGACTATTTTGTCCTACTATTTAATCCCTCCAAAACTAATACACCATCCAAAGGGGCGGTAAAAGTGTTCCTCCTGCCCTAGCACGCCTCTCTCCATTCTTCGTCCTCTTGGGCGGCGAGAGATAGAGAGAGGAGAGAGAAGATAGAAGAGACGATCGCAAACCACTGGCGATCGAGAAGCACCACCATCACTGACCACCACCATGGGCGATAGCGAAGCACCACCATCACCCACCACCACCATGGGCGAGAACCAGACGGGCTCTCTCTCGAAAGGTTCGAACCAGACCAGCCGAGCTTCGAACCAGACATTAAGGCCTCTCTCTCTCTCCCTCTCTGCTCCTCCTTTCACGGTTTAAAAAAAACCCTAATTCGAAAATTACCCTGTAATTGAAAAACCCCCAATTTTGAGAAACCAATTTCTAGAATATTGTCGATGATGATGTCACTGTAAACCTCTTGCCATAGCAATGAACATACAAATTTGTTGCCTCTTGTTTGAACTTTGAACAACAAAATACCTACTGAGAAAATCTCCGTAGTACCAAAAAAATAGAATAGCTACTAAGAAAGGGCTATTACATGTTTCAGAGAATTGATCTGTGACTATTTCTAAGAAAAGAGGAAAGGAAGGTGACTATTTGGAAGAAGATTTTTTAGCTATATTTGTTAGTATATCAAGACAACAAGAAACCCCCTAAAAATCACCCGAACTCTTCCTCTGGCATCTGCTTTATTGTGAATTCGACTTGATGCAGAACACATAGCGGCCCAATTCTATGATCAGTTGGGTTGGTCAAAGGCTTAGAGGCCTAAACAGCTCTTGATTGAAAATTGCCAAATTGGGCAATTTATCGACAAGCCCGGAATGGGCCCAAATTTGGTGGGAGACTGATGCAGTGGGAGACAAGTCCAAATTAATCTAGGATTCTAGTTTCCTTTTTTTTTTAGTCAAACTCAATTTTTCCATGTTTGGTAATTTTGATATTTCTTTAATTAATTTGAGTCCTAGTCGAATTAGGATTTGCTTATTATATGTAGGGGATATTAATTCGAGTACTAGTCAAATTAGGATTTGCTTAGTAGTATAAATAAGGGCCTATGGAATTTTCATTCAATTATCAATAAACAACTTTGAGATTTTCTCTTTCTTTCTTGTGGATTCAAGAACTCTCGTGGATTCGAGAACCTATCTCGTTTGGACTAGTACGCTAACTAGTCTCTCGTGAATTCTGCTGCGTCACGACTTGAAACCTCACAGACAAATCGCACAAAAGAAATAATCAAGCACGACACAAAGATTTACATAGTTTTCCATTGTGCAATTGGATACATCTACGGCCTGGACCAATTTTTTACTTTGTATCAAATGACCCCCATTATAGCCAGCAAATTGGCAAATCAAACCGAATCAGCCTTATCAGCTTTATCAGCTTCAAATTCAAGATAAGTTGCATGAATTTTTTCAATCAAAATAAGTTGCATAATTTTTTTTCCTTTGGCTATAGTTGATGATGGAATTGGACTGATATTGAACTTAGTAGTTCATGTTTTCTGATGAGATTACTTATACATATCTTGTAACAAAATGTCTGAACTTAGCGATAAAATTCTCCTTAGAAACACTATATTTACTTGCCAAACCCAAAGCTGGCTTTACCATGTAAATGAACAAGCTGACCATATCTTATTGTTTTTTTAACCACACTTATACCAATGATTCTAAAGTTATACTTCAGTACTGCCTCCCAATTCCAAATTATTTCATTATTCATGAACTTCATCACCTCCTGGTGTCATAATGGCCTAGCTTTGTAATTATGTTCAAAGAAGCTTTGTAATTATGTTCAAGAAAAAATGATTGACATTTGAGGTTGTTAACATACTTTAGTACGGATTTGCAGGATGATGCACTCTCCTGGGTCGACGTTCCCCTCGCCGCTGGTCTGTGTGTGTGTGTGTGTCTCAATGTTTCTTTATCTGTGCTTTTCTCCAGCGGAGTTGGGCTTCGGTGGTCAGGGTTGGGATTCCAGTTAGGAATCTATGCAGAGGCACGAAAAGTTTGGTTTGCTTGTACGAAATGATAGATCCCTTACTTGTACGAAATGATAGATACCTTACTTTGTTGATAAAATTACTTGTCTAACTTCTCTGTTTCTATTTGATCTGTTGGATGTCCACGTATCAAGATATGTTATGAAGGTCGAGTTTCATGATATGATCAATGTTGGTTCGTATGAATACCTAACCTTGTTCAACCCTGTATAATCGAATAGAAAGGAGGTAGATCATACTAGCGTGCAAAGAAATCTAAAGAAAGAAAATTTCAAAATTATTGAAGCTACTCTTTAAGCTTTTCAAACACTTACATATGAAAGACGGGTTAACTCAACTGCTCAGGTTTGCAAAGGTAGTTGTATTTCTAAGCTAGAACTGAAGCCCTTTCTTTCATGGTTGTAGATGAGTTCAATTTTGAAGGGAAGGCTCCTGTCAATTTTTTTTTTTTTGGGTAACTTGTTCCTCGGTGAAATTGTTGATTGAGTTTGTTCATTGGAGGCAAGGATGACTGAGATAGTGAGTTTCATTTCAAGGAAAGGATTTTTCCATTTTGCTTCTACTATTTCTGTTTATCTTCATAACACAATAATACGAAGAGAGGCCTTGAACAAACTGTTAAGCTACTTCTTTTACATGGAGGTGTGTATACTATCTTGATGGTCAAACATTTCGGACTGCAACGTTTTTAAGGCTTAAGTTTTTTGCAACGACAAACAATCATCCTCCACTCTCTGAACTAGTTTAACTTTTATATTTGCACAAATTTCAGCAAATGCATTAATGATGAATGATGATTGCCAAACTCCACTTGACGTTGCAAGAGCAAAAGGTTGCAGCAATGTTGTACGTGCAATTGAGGTATGCTCAATGTTTTGAAAGGTAGTGAAGTTGCAAGGATACCCATTGTCAATGCGATTTTGTCCTCTGACTAATTTCTATTCAATGCTCCTTAGAGTCATCTCTGCTTGTTCTCTGGTTGGCTGCGAGAACTTTATGGTCCTGGCTTTCTTGAAGTACTAGCTCCTCAATTTCTTTCAAGAAAAGTGTGAGTAAGATGTCCCTTATAGCAAGTTACTCTATAAAGGAGAATACTGACGTGGCATGTTTGGCAGGAATATATTTCCATGGAATTTAGTCGCATAAAAGTCATACACACACATTTACACGTTTTTTACGCACAACTTCAATAGACATACGAGCATCTTATGAGTTGTGGCTGACATGCCACATACGCCTGGTGTTTTAAACATTGGGCAACATTTTCTTGTTTTTTCAATTTCTAATCTCTTCCGGCTCGGTATGCAGCTGGTTTCTTATCGATGCATTCTACAACATTTTAACATATTGCATTTTATTCTCTAGTAGAACAAGTATTCTCACAAACAAATGGATATTGATATTTGTTATTATTCCGCATTGGCAGTTGGGTGACTGTTAGTTATTCATGCAGGTGGAGTCCTTGTTTGATAGTTGCTTTGTGTGATTTTGTTTGATGCAGTGTATACGTGCTCAGCAAATACCAAATTTTTATAGGGAGATGGATTGGGTGAATTGCTCGGATCATTCCTTGCATTTTGTATTTCTCTTTTGAAAGATCTCGAGACCTTATGTTGTATGGATGTATTTGAGATGGGTTTTATATCATAGATTTCATCTTTAGATGTAAATTGATGATTAAATAAGGGACTACTTAACAAAACAGAAGTGGATTAGAAAACGCTGTTTTTTTTTGGGGAAAAAACTATTCCCGGCCTTTACAAAAACGCTGGGAAACGGGTCGCCGGAGCCGGATTAGAGATCGCCGGAAAAGAATTGCTGGCGTTTGTTAAACGCCGGGAAGCATTTCCAGCGTTAACAAACGCCGAGAAGTATTCCCGACAACGGTATCGCTAAACGTCGGGAAAAATGCTGGGAAAAGCTTTCCCAGCGTTTATTTGACTATTGCCGGCGTTTTAAAAATGTTGGGAAAACCCTGATTTGTTGTAGTATCTATATAAAGCATGGTATTCATTCTGATCATTAATACTAGCAGCCACAACGTTTTCTAGACAGAAAAGTTCGTGAGACCTAAAGAAACTTTTGTGGGTTGATTTCTTGAGAGATTTGATGAGGTCTTATGATATATGCTCGCATAATCTCTCTCAAGGTAGATTGTTCATCTTCTACATAACTTGAAGGTCTTTAATGGAGTTCAAAGGCGATTGGAGATTGGTCTAAAGGAGGAGTCCTGCATAGATCAAGGATTCAAGGAGTCGAGTCCGAAGGAGCATCTATTAGAGCGGTACATGAGGAGTCAGCAAAGAAGTTCTTAGCAAATATTGAAGGAGTTCATAGCCTGATTGTAAGAAACTCTTTGTTTCCGCGTTTTGCGTATAGTGCTCTCTTCTCTCCGTGGTTTTTGCCCTGCCTTGGGGTTTTTCCACGTATATCTGTGTGTTATGCTTGCTTGTTTAATTATTGCATTTGTTATCTTACATAATGAGATAGATTAGGGTTTAATTATATTATCCGACAAAATTAATTTATTCACCGTAATAGTAAACTAAGAGGCGATCCGATTTTATTTTTTTCCAAGAATGAAGAATTAGGCAACCCAAAAAAATCACCTAATTAAGTTTTACTTAGCATGCACATCGTCCACATACTCCACTGTCTTCAATTTCTGAACTTGAACTCGATTCCAAGAGGTGGAAAGACCTGAAAATAAAATGGTAATTAGATCACAATTTGGTTGGATAGTGGAGTCAAAATAATTGTAAGTAACATCCTCAAGTCCAGAGAGTGAGTGAGAAATAAAAGAAGGAAATCTCGATCCAGCATTTTAATGTTGTGTTCCCATTTCTTCAATACACATTTTCAATCTTTAATTTCAGGGACTAGTGAAAAAAACGCGAAAAGAAGACTGCTGCAAATTAGAGAGCGCTTTGACTATTTTGGGGTATGGGCTCGCTTAATATTATCCCCACTTATCAAGTTTTTCATCAAGAAATTTACTACCAAATTCAAAAGATTATGCAATGTAGTGCAATTCTTTAAAATAAAAAATGGAACGGAGGTAGTAAATAACTAAGAGCACCACATGATCAAATAAAAGAGAATCCTCTTACAATATTTCCTGCTCGCGTGGGTTCAACAACCAAACTCTTGCGATGCTGATGAATGCATCATCCACATTGTAATTTTCTTTAGCTGAAGTCTCAAAGTAAGGCATGTTTCCCCTAGAAGCACACCACTCATTTGCTGTTTCCTCAGAAACCTGCATATTGCCCAAATTAAGGATACGTCAAATTATATGCAGCAAAAGTGATAACATACAACTTCACATGAAGTGATTCAACTCTTTGCATTCTTACCACTCTGCTGTTTCCACCATCGACATCGACCTTGTTACCGACTAGTACGAAGGGAAAGGTATCTGGCTCTGTTGGATTTGCCTAGAGTCACATACCAAACCGATTATACAAAGAACCATCGTTATCAAATTCTACAATGAATTAAACGCGTAAAAGATTGTAACCTGCTTCAAAAACTCGTCGTGCCAATTTTGAAGTTTCTCAAAAGACTCGAGTATATTCACATCATATACAAGGATGCAGCAATCTGCACCACGGTAAAATACTACACCCAGGCTGTTAAACCTTTCTTGCCCTGCCGTGTCCCAAATCTGTCGAATGGAGTTAACACATAAATTTAGCATATGTCTGAAAATAAATGCTCGATCTCATGAAAAATATAGTATTACCCACTTGCAAAGTGATAGGTTTGCCATCAATATCTAATTCTTTCGACACGAAATCAGCTCCAATTGTAGCTTTGTACTGTTGCGTGAATTTGTTGTTTACATATCTGGAGCAACCGTTCATGAACCACAAATTCCAACACCATATTTTAATGCAGCAAACTAAAATGTAGGAGGCACAGGGTGGTGCTGTGACAGAACCTTTTGCGCATAAACGACATCGTTTTATTCGTGATTTATCCTACGGATAAGTGAATTCCTACACCATTTACTACATCAAAAAATACTATAAATGCATTCCCCATAATTTGTAAAACAATCTCATTCTCTAATCTAGAAATGAAACATGGCCAAATACAAAGTCAATATCAACAATTTTCTTTGTCACTCGTCCGGGATTTGTCGAGGTGCACAAACGCTAACCCGGACAACTAAGTTATTAAAATAAATTTAGTACAACATAAATGTACTAAATGATCATGTAAGGTGGTATGAAAATACACAAATTAAAGTTTAGGATACTGATTGATCAAAGATGTCTTTCCTACCCTGAAGAACAACACAACGAAATCAGAAATAAAGGACTACAGTAAGTATCAAGGTTATGAATGTGGTACCGTACCAGCCGGTACGTACTGGTTTTGTATAAAAATGGTACCAAAGAACTCCAATACCGTACCGTGTCCAATACCGGGCCGTACCGGTCGGGTATCGGCAGGTACCGGCCGGTTTTGTAAAAAACAAGGGCAGAACAGAGCTGCCACTGTATTTTGGTCATAACTTTTTACTCCGAACTCCGATCGAGGCAAGTTATATATCAAAATTTAAGAGAATTTCAAGATTGTAGTTATGCACTTTTTGTAATTTGTTCTCGATGTGACCCAAAAACCATGATTTCTGAACGGACAGATTATAAAAAAAGCTTTGTGATGCATGGGTTCAACTTCTATCACTACCAAACATCAAATACAACAAGTATGGACTAAACATACATAGATTAAGTGGGTTTAAGGGGGGTACCTTGATTTGAAGAAAATGGGATTGAAAATGTCATATTTTGTGGCAAATTTTGTGTCTCTTGAACCCTCCCCTATACATATATATATATAGAGTTGCGGTAAATCCGATACGGTAGCCGGTATCAACTGGTACCGGTACCGTACCAATAGGAAAACCGGTACTCTAATCGATACAGTATTCAGAACCTTGCTAAGTATTACACAAATCCAAAATAAATTAAACGAAACTCCAATGAAGCTTCAAACTATGCGAGAGAAACAAACCCAACTTTCAAATCAAAGGTTAAGGACCAAAATCACACCCGCTATCGCCGAGGACGATGACCTTGAGCAAAGTTCTATTTTGTATCGACATGATGAACAACTATTATTCAACAAAAACCTGTTTCTTGCTTTTTGGATTCTGGGTTTTGGAGTACTTTTGGTGTACAAGTTTCTAGAGAAGGAATGTTCTTCTTCTTCTTCTTTTATAGGGTTTACTTTTCTAGTCATTAATGCCTGTAATTAGAACAACCGTGCAAGGATGGCCATGCGAGCATTTGCTATCCGAAATCACTTGTGTGGAATCTGTTTTAATGCTTTATGTAATAATGGAGAGCTGATTCTATTTTGATCACCAAAAAAATAACAAACAATAGTGGTCTTGTTTGGTTACAGTCCAAATCATAATTGTTTGTGTCAAAATGTTATGAATTGTTTCATTTTTTACCATCACGGAATCAAAATACGGAAAAAGAAAAAAAAGGTTTTGTTAAAATGTGCCCCAGGCACATGATAAGGTTCATTAAATGAGTCAAATTAAATCCACTTTTATAGAAAGTAGTAAAAGTAATTGATATATTTAGATCTCCCATGCAAAAAGTAGTAAAAGAGTTTGTGCCTATTATTTATAACTTAAATTTCTAATGCAAACAAATGACACTTTTATAAAAAGTAGTAAAACTAATTGATATATTTAGATTTTCCATGCAAAATGTAGTATAAGAGTTTGTGCCTATTGTTTATAACTTAGATTTTCCATGCAAATAAAGGTTTAATTAGACTCATTTAATGAATCTTATCATGTGTCCAGGGGCAAATTTTAACAAAACCCAAAATGGTACTACATACTTTGTTAAGCATACATATTAAATCTCCTTTTGTAATTTCCCTAAAGTTTGGTCCTTAGTTGTATCTGCATTAAAAGAAGAATGGATAATGTGTAATTGGTGTTTAGTATAAGTACTCCCTCCGTCCCAAATTCCTTGGCCCTTTTTGGGAATCCGTGCAAGCAAAAAATAATGTATTAACATTTATTTTTTTGACAAAATTTTACACTGATTTAAAGATCTCATTGAGTAGAAAAAGTTGGGGTAAATTTTTTTCAAAAATTAATTCTCATAACCACATCATTTTTTGCGTGCTTTCCCAAAAGGGACAAGCAATATGGGACGGACGAAGTAATTAACAGGGAATTGTGGAGTTAGTTAAGCAAAATAGATTTTCAAACAAGATTGGTGAAATTTCCCTTTTTCTCTCTCTCTCTCCAAGTCTGATGTATTTCTCAGAAAATGAAATTGATTCATTCATTGTGCAATGCTTGAATTCTCCACATGGTATTAAAGTGGGGCCCATTCCACCCCACATTTGAAAAGAAAAAAAAATTCACAATTCACACCCCATGATGATAGACCAGTAGAAAAAGGCTGCACAATGATAGGACCCAAAAAGTGGCCACAAGTGACAAACTTCAAACGCGGCTGCACATGAGAGGGGATGTTAAGGAACTAGAGTCCCACATTGCTCAGGAGTGGAATGTGTGATCATCACTTAATATATGCTGGGACGTTTCCACTCATTGCCAATTGGTTTTGAGATGGATATAGGGTTGAGCGGATTGTTTTATCCTCTATTGAACACTTTCACCCTCGGCGCGACTGACGTAGGTTAGTAATGATTTCTTTATCAAATACAGGTTTTTGTTCAAATTTTATGCAATTTCTAAATTAGTTGCAGTAGTAGCAAAGAACAAACTTTTGAAAACCTTTGTTGAAATTCGGTTCGATTGGGGTTCACGGGAAAAACCGCCCGGGCGGGTTTGATAGATTTTGGTTTCGGTTTGTTTATGAAAAACCGTCCGGGTGGGATTCAAAACCGCTAGGGCCGCCCTGATGTGCAGAAAACACGTGCAGTTTATTTTTAAAGCTTTTTGGGGCTTCAAAACCCAATATGGTTATTTCTTGTTAGACACTCCTTTGTTTAGTATAAATACATGTATTATGCCTCTTTTATTGGTGTGAGAGCAAATATTAGGGCATTGTGTTAAGGTTTGGAAAGAGTTGCCTTTGTTTTGGCTTTTGGTGAGTTTGGGTAGAAGATTTTCTGCAGAATTCTTCTTTGTAGCTCTTTCGAGCATTCGTTTTGTTAGTGAAGCTATTGATCAACTGCCTGTGGACTATGGACTAGGTTTACATCCCAAAGTAAACTGAATCACGTAAATCTGTCTGTCTGTCTGTCTCTCTCTCTTTCTACTTTTTGTTTGTTTTTTCTCTCTCATTCTCTCACGTTTGGTTTGATTAATTGAGTTTACTTCTCACTTAGTTTTGTTCTTCGAATCAATATTCAATAATCACATCTGTCTGATTGGGTGCATTGGTGTCTCTGTGGGCCCGCTGCATAATAAACTGGTATCAGAGTGTAGGTTTCGACCTAGGTTTTGTTTTGTTTTGATTGGTTCCCTTTGGTTATTTGGATTTTCTGTTTGGTGGTTATTAGATATTTTAGAACATGTCTAAAGATTCCGATAAAAATGGCAACAGGTATGTAGACATTTGACATGTTCTAAAACATATTTTACTTAGCTACAAACAGGTATGTTGAACATGTATTTTACTTAGTTTACATTAGACATATTTTAGAACAGGTAAGTAGACATTCCGGTAAAAAATGTCTACATACCTGTTTGTGAGCTTTACTTAGCTACAAACATATATAGGAAACCATTTATAAAGGCCCCTAGGACGTCATAAGAGGTAGTTCTGAGATTTGCGGATTGGGTACGCATTGAATGATATGTTACCATGGAACTCAACTAGCCTACAACCCCAATGAGTCACATTTTGGTACAATATACATCCACTCCAAAACGGTAAATTTAGCAATCTCCAAACTTTTCCTAAAAAAATCAACTCATTAAGGTAAAAATGTAGAGAGAATAAAATTTCAATAAGAGAAGCTGTAAAAATTAGGTCCTAGAAATGTGTGATGTATAATTTGGAAAATAATGCTTAGTTTAACTAGATGTTTATCGTTTTGGAACTTGGAAGAGTAAGTTCTAGTAATTTTTCTGTAAACCTTTACTCCCTCCGTCCCCTAAAGTTAGATACTTTTGGGACTGCGTGCTATTTCTAAATTGCATATACTTTCAATTCATAATGTTTTATGTGATTTTCAAAACTTTCTTTAAAAGAACTAATTGAAATCTATCAAACGAGATCCATATTGCTTATATAAAACATTACGGATTCAAAGATATAGACAATTTTTTCGTAGGGCTGAAATAGTGAAAGTGTCTAACTTTCCGGGACGGAGGGAGTATATAATAGGAACAGACTTTCGCTTGCCCATTTTTGCCATATTCGGACGAAAATAGTCTTGTCCTTTTAGCATGGCAAGGTTTAATGGTGGGGTATTATTGGCATTTCAAAATTTGTATCAACATTGTATTATTTTATCTAATCTCCTTATCTTCCGCGTAAAGCGTCATCGGTTATCTGGTACCTGAGGAAGGTACAGCCCGCTTTTTCCCAAAAAGCCAAAATAATACTCCCTCCGTTCCAAAATGTTTGCCCCTACGAAATTACGTGCAATTTTCAAACTAAAAAATAATATATTTAACAAAATAATTTTCAAATTTTTTTTGCACCATATTAAAGTTCTCAATGAGATCTATCAAACAAGATCCATATTGCTTAGAAAATTATTTTTGTAACTAAATTATTTTTTAGTTTGAAAATTGCACGTAGTTTCGTAGGGGGCAAACATTTTGGAACGGAGGAAGTAGTATATACGGCTTGAAATAGGGCAAAAGCAACCAAAGTACGCTCAATTGGAAAAGATGTATAGTGTAGAATTTCCTTAGAATCTGGTAAGAGTACGGGCAGCGTCTGCTTTTCCTTTGTCCTTCGTTGCTCTTCTCCATATTTTCCGGTAAAGCATCCTTCAAGTACTGTTACAATAGCGATGGACTGTTTGCAACTGTGATGTATAAAAGTTTCCGCGTAAAGCGTCCTTCAAATACGGTTGCAACGGCGTTGTATATAAGGGTTGCTGACAGAGGATGGGAACAAATCGATCACAGATTTTGGGTCTCTGGTTTGGGTCGCCCCTTTGCGGGTTTTTTTGCCGAATTATACCATTTTTTGTTTTAATTTATCAAAATATACCGTTTTCCAAACTAATTTTAAAAATATACCATGCCGCAGGTCCAAAATGCGGCATTACAGTTGGCAACGCCATTCGGGCCATGTGGGTGCCACGTATTATACGCCGCAGGTCCAAAATGCGGCTTTATATGCCACAAGTCCAAACTGCGTCATTACACATTTTGCCGTTAACAACCTCTTTGGGAGACGAATATCATGGTGAATTTGTGTTGCATGTACAGCGACGACGAAGAACCAGTGTACGCGGTTGCCCAGGAATTTTGGGGTGCTTTGTTGGTACTCATTAGGATTTTGATAGGTTGGAGGGGTTCCAAGGTAGGGAAACCGATCGAGAAGGAAGGCTTGTGCCATGTGTGGGTATTTGGTTGGAGAGGATTCGAAGATCTTTTCAGGGTGTGGAGTAGGTAGTTTTCCATTTAGGAGTCTTTCCTTATCATTTTATACAGTTGGTTGTCTTCAGTGGCACTTAGCTTGGATTTTTTTCTAGATTTTGTGGATTCCCGTTAATTTTTTTTAGTGGGTCTTTTTGTGCTTTAGGCCTTTTGTGTTTAAGGTTCTCGTCCTCCTCGGTATACATGTAGCTTCCTGTACCCCCTTGCTGATCTATTTGAACGCTTTTACAGTACTGGAGTAAAAAAAATTTGAGCCTTAAACATGAATGATTTTTAGAAGCATGCTACCATTAGAACTTAGATGCTGCTAGAATGATTTTGTGAAATGACGGCTCATTGTACAAGATGACATACTGTATGGTTAAAGTTTTTTTGTTGTGTACGCAAGTTTTTTTTTCTCCGCTCTTGCATGCAAGTTTTTCCATCCGAACTAATTTAACAGCTTTCCTTGAATTAAGCTTTATTATTTAATGAATTATAGATCAGTTAATTTCAGAAAAGAAGAAAAGTGATGTTGATCAGTTGTTTGATGGGCTTTTTATGCCATTGAAATTATGGATTGACTATAACAAATATGTGCTTGCGTTAGCTATATGGCTGAGGCCGTTAGTCACAGGGTTGTCATTGCAATTTTTGGGACTATTGGTTCTGTAAACACCTGTGTTTGAGTTGGTAATGTCTGATGTCCTAAGTCTTTCTTGAAACAGAAGCTCCATTATGACTTTAAATTTACTCACTCAATAGAGTTTTCTATTGTTTCCCTATTTACTTAGTTCCATGTTTTGAAGGTTCAGAAATCCTGTACAAGTATCTTATCTATGGGTTGTGCAGCATTGGTTTTGGTCAATCTTCTGTATTATCTTCTTTCATTCTTAGGAAAGAAGAGAAAAAAATACACAGATCGTTCTAACACAAGACACAAACAAGCCGTTGAGGCCTTAAATAATTCAAGTGCGCAGAAGTCTGCCAAAATTATCTCCACACCATGCTTACAAGCAAAAAGATTTAGGCCCTTGAATAATCGAATTTCTTATAAATCTAC
>JAXBDA010001159.1:0-2500 GCA_036023075.1 Gaultheria prostrata
ACATCTAACGGTTCGGATCGTTGAAATTCAATCCAGAAATGAAAGTCCCTCACCCTAGCAAAGTGAGGGAGCCCTCATTGGATCCTTGTTGATATATATATATGTATATATATATATATATATATATATATATATATATGTATATATATAGGGCCGGTTCCGGGGACACTTAAAAAAACTCATAAAAAGACACTCCGTCTCAGCCATTGAAACCAACGGCTTAGATTAAAACTGAAAAATAAACACATTCTCTCCCCACTCCCCATCCCACCTGATCTCTCCCTCTCCTTCCCATCTCACGTCCTCTCTCCCCCCTCTCACGACACCCTTCCCCGTCCGGCACATCCATATCCTACGGTCCTGCGGATCCCGTCTCCAGTGAGGCCCAATGAAGAGAAAGGCCCCCACAGATCCCAATCCCTCAGCGCCTTCCCCGGATCTTCACGAAACGGGTTCGGAAGGCTGATTCATGAGTTGCAGTAGAAGAGCGTAATAATGGTGGATGAGAAAATTGAGGATGTTTCTGATAAGAAAGACGGTGACGAAGGGATGCAATTAGTTGAAGGCAGGAGTAGACATTGAGTAGATTTTGCCTATCCTAATAGATGTTTTCCCCATATTTCATAACTCTCCTTGTTTGTATTTTGTCCATTTGTGGATTTTTTTTTTAATTAAACACTCTGTTTCTGCTAATTTCTTCTAATTGGCCAATAAACTATGACATATTCATCGGCTTGAATTGTTTCATTGTTATTAATCTGTATTGTGCCCGCCAATTATTATGATATTGCTTCATCATCTCTTAGTTGTCTTTAGCCACGAACTTGAAGCCCTAATTTCTGGTGGGATAAAGTGAGAGAAAGATTACAGAGTTGATTGTTTATGCGGAGAAAAAAGTTCATAGAATTGGTGAAAACATCTTGGGATTGAAATAATTGGAGAGAAATTTTGAGGAGCGAGCGACCACATGAGAAGGGTTCGCTGGAGTAGGGGTTCGCCGGAGGCGGGGCTGGCCAGAGTTGGGGTCGGCCGGAGATGGAGTTGCCAGAGTGGGGAGGGGAGTGGCCAGGCTGTTGTGTATGAGAGAGAGAGAGAGAGATGGGGGGAGGGATTAGGTGTGAGTGAGATAGAGGGGAGAGAGTGCAATATCATCTCAGCCATCCATTTCAATGGTTGAGATGGAGTGTCTTTTTTTGTGTTTTTTTATGTGTCCACGGAACCGGCCCCTATATATATATATATATGAAGAGCTTCCTACACACCACTAAAATCCGGACCCCGTCCGGACCTCATAGTTCCAGACCAAATTTTGACGATCCGAACCGCTCAATGTGTTTAAAACGTATTTTTAAGGTCCACCGCGAAGATTCGTAAAAAAAAAAAAATACTGGGAAGGGCTTGATCCAAGCAGTTTTTCATAGAAATACATATATACAGTTTTTATGAAAAACTGCTTCCTGATATTTTATTTTTTTTGCTGATTTCTCGTGGGGACCCTTAAAAACATCTTTTAAACACATTGGACGGTTCGGATCATGGAAATTTGATCGGGAAAGTGGGGTGTGGACGTTAGGTCTGCATTTATAAACACAAGTTATAAATGACATTCCAATAGAAATTTTTATGCCAAATATATAAAGTAGACACGTAGATGAGTAGAGTAGAATACTAGACGAGAAAGTCCTAAACATCTCTTACTCTTTTTTTTTTTTGCCCCCTTTTTCTTCTTCCTTGCATATATTTGGAAAGAGAAGTGAGAATTTCGTCCTTAAGATTAGTATGGAATCTCCCATCCTATTTAGGAGCGGGATCCTTCTAAAATGGGTCGGCTGCCTCGGGAGCGCGGATTTGAGCTCCCTCGGGAGCCCACCCATTTTAGAAGGATCCTGCTACTAAGGTTGAAATCTTGTCATGTTGTACTATATAAACGCTTTCTGAAGCTCTTTTGCATGGAAAGTTTCTGGAAATGCTAGTAGAAATGGTATTCTTGAGCATGTTTTCAGAAACCTGAATGAGTTTGCAGGCTGTGTTCGAATCAGTGGAGAGATCATTAGGTAATAGAGCTATCAATGTGGTGTTTAATGAATTATGTCGCTGTAGATTTGGTATGACAACCTGCAGTAAGTTAGAAGCGAGTGTTCAAGCCATTGGTGTTGTGCTGGTTTGATGTATTCTATTGGGGTGGCCCAACTACTTTTGGGGCCTCATGAGAATCTCACACCTTAATTATGATTTCAAGAAATTACATCTCAACTTGATTCTTGTAACTCTATACTATCTCGTTTTTCGATGCTAAATTACTAATTGTGTTCGGCTATATACCTTCTTCCGATTGATTCAATTGTTGATGCACGTACTGTGACGTACTAATTTGCTGAATAGGTTATGACTTTATCAGTTTTTACATTGAAAGGTTTCTTTTTTTGAACTGCCTTGAAAGGTTCGTTAGAAACACAATTTCTTCTCCTTAAAATAAGACGAGGTTGAAATACGAAGACAT
>JAXBDA010001159.1:5000-60473 GCA_036023075.1 Gaultheria prostrata
TCGTCCCAGACTCCCAGTGAACCATCAATGCTCAAGTGTTTAGATCAACATATATGAATAGTTATTCTTGTGACTTTGTTCAGGTGTGTTCACTGTTTCGGGGATATTAGATTCGTTCATATATCATGGTCAAAGAGCAATCAAGAAGAAGATGGAAATTGGTAAATTTAGCTGAGGAGATCACTCTAGACGACATCGGCATGTGTTCCCGCTGTATTCTGGGTTGATTTTTTCAGAAATGGGGGGTCTTCCGGAAGGAAACAATTTCAAAGCAGGGAACGTTAAAATACTCTCCCTGCAGGGTACGCGGCTGCTTTCAATGCAACATCTGAGGTTGTGCTCTATTTCATGGATGAATTACATGGACTTCGTTGATATTTAGATGCTCCTACTTTAGACTGACCACAGTTTTCAATGGGAATGTATTTTCAGTATGGATGTCTCTTTGTAAGATTTTGAGGAATTTGTAAAGCAGAACAAGCTTGGAAAATTTTAATTTGATACTGTAACATTTGACTCTTCAATTTGACAGTTCCAGAAATTTGGTTGCCTTATTTTGCCGCATCTTGGAAGTCTATCAAGTGTGCACTCGCCGGCAGTTCAAAAAAAAAGTGTGCTCTCCCAAAAAAAATTTATTTTTTATTGGTCAGGCCATCAGAATTGTAAATTTATGGCAGCAGTTGAAGAATAATGCAGCGTCTATGAAGATTTATTCTTACATTCTTGGAAATAAGCACATTGAGGGCTGTAAAATGAATGACTCGGATTGGCGAATGAATTGTGGTGGGTCTAATTTTGTGTCACATGGAACGGATGAGAGAAACCTTATTCCACTGCAAACGGTGAACAAAATGTTGGTTTAGGATATTTACTTTAGTCCTGTTTTTTTAAATAAAAGCATTGCCACCCAAAATCGATTAACACATTTTGTGTTTGATTTTTGAACTTGAGAAGAGATTTTTAGAGTTAAAGATAAGAGGCTTTCTATCTGGGGTACTATTCCTCCAGTTGACTTCCACCATAAAAAAAAATTCATAATAGCGTAAAGAAAATAAAAAAAAAAGTGTAACAAAATTAACATCATAAAATTGGCATACTAATATTTATTGAAGAAGATATGACGTTTTTTCCAGTCCCAGTAATATTTTCCAAACCAATTTATCTTGCAGTGTCTCCTCTCATACGTAATATTCACAGACACACAACAAGGTGGGGGACTTTAAACTTTCCAAAAGGGGAAAAAAAATCAATTCCTCTTCCAAACTGATGAATGAACAAATATGGAATTCCTTACATTTGCTCTTTCCTTCGCAAATCAAACACCTAAACAATACTCGTAAGAAATGGCAATGTCTCCTTAACGGCTCGTAGAAGTCATGGTTTCGTAGGCAAACTACTTTCGTCATTGTTGTGCGTATTTTACTCAATTGTATAGACGAAGATTATTTTTTGAGATTTCAATACTTGTTTTCGGTAGTTTGTTCTCCTGTTCTTGATACCTTGATCTATGTAATTTAATCCTTTGAATCCTGTTATTAATGACAATAATGTCTATAACTTTGAATCTAAAAAAAAAAGGTACGAAAACTACACTAGCTAGTACTCTATTTTCCGCGTTGAGGTGTTTAGCTTCCACAATTGGAATTCCACATTCCACGCTCGTGCTTTGTACCCTCCCAAGACTTTTGAGACACACAATGCCCCACCACTTCTCTTTCTCCCTTTCATAGTGGAGCCTTTAAAATCCAACTCCGTCATCATCACATCTTCCATTTCACACCTCTTTCCTTTCTTATTGGCTGTTTGCAAGAAAATCTACAAAAGTTAACCAAACACAGCAGATTAATTTATTTATTTATTTATTTTGTTCTCTTGTGGGGATAAGTTTAATAATAAGGTGGTGAAGATGCTTTTTTATTTCCCAAGCGTGCAAGCAAATGGGATTCTGCAGGGCCCCAAGATTTCGTCTTTGAGGGGTCTCTATCCATTTTGCTTCTTCCACTTTTGGCCTTTTGCCAATGTGAAATCATCTCTTTTTATATGCTTGAGAAGAGAGAATACGAATAGAGTGAGGGATAAAAGATGGTGGATGCCCATATCGATCCGTTCTCTCAAGAGATTTGATATGATTGGGGAATCTGTGTGCGTGCTGTGGTGAAGTGGAGACTGGAGAGGGTAAAAATACTTACTCTTCCTGTAATTACGGACCACTAACTTCAAATGCGAAATGGGGGGCAAGAATAAGGTTGAAGCCCAACGAAAGAAACTTCCGCCAATCTTCGATACATATCGACACATAGAAGAAAATCGATGTTTTGAGGCAAATACCAATTTTCAAGAATCAACTCAATACCTAGGATCTTAAATTACTCTACTCCTACTCCTACTCCTACTCCTAATTAGGAGTATAACCCAAAATTGGGTCAGTAAGACAAAAATTGAAGTACGAATAAAGATAAGTTCTTTGATTTGTTGGAGAGTTTACAATGAAGCCCAATGAGGCGGATCCGGATCCTCTATGAGGATTTCCCTTGTGATGATCTTGTGGGTAAAGATGCTCAACACGTTCACATATGAGTTCAGTAAGATGCATATCCAATCGAGAGTCCTTATTAGACACTCATTGTTAGTATTAGACAATTAACGGGAAACAATACTTTACTCTTTTTTTGGTGTTTGTTTTTGTTTGGTGCTTGTAAGATGGATATCCACGCTAGTCATTGTAAGTTTGTTAGCTAATGCTAGGGAGAAAGATGCCACATATAAAATTCTATACAGAAACAATTTAATAATTCAGTCCTTCTATTGTTAGTCGACTCAGCTGACGATAAGTTTACCGGGCTGACGATAAGACAACTCTTTTATGGAAGAGTTAACTTTTGCGCTACAGTTCCTATTTTTAAAAACTCTTATACGGAAGAGTTCCCACTTTTTAAACCTTAACCTCCGCCCATTGAACTTAGAATTTTCCTTAACAATTTGCACCTGAGGAAATTGCATGACAATTGACATGGGTGATAGGTCTATGGGGGGAGGCAAATGTGCAAAATTGGATCTTACTCTGATCGAAGAGCAAAGGTTACGCAGAAATCAAATCCCTATTTTTAAAACACTTCAAAACTCATACAGTACATTTTTAGTTTTTCCCACCATAATCCAACATTATTTATTTTAAACCTTATACATCTACATTTATATTGGGGCGGTTTCGAGGACACAACATCTGACATAACAAATGTAAATCACCCATTTTGGAGTCTCATACAAATGATTGTAGCCGTTTAATTTATTTAAAAACATATTTGTAAGAGGACCCGTAAAAAATAAACTCATTCGGATATCGGTAAAAGCTAATAAACATGTTTATTAGCGTGGGGCTCTGATTATTGTACTATCAAATATTTTGTCCCCGGAACCTACCCCTATAAAATATATATAAAAAAATATATTTTGTCATTTGTTATTCCTAATCTATTACATGGGGGAGGGGGACTCGATCCCGGAATGCAGTGTGAGGCGTCCAAGAGCTCTACCGCATGAGCTAGCCACCACTTGCAAATATATAAAAATCCACAAACTATTTTTATGAAATATAAATATACATATGGAAGTTGAATGAAGTAAATCAATAAATTTCCATATTTTATACTACTTGGAGGAGATCCTCAATCTTTTTTCTCCGTCCTCCCAAATGGAGGAGAGTTTTAAGAATATTGAGTTGCAGCTGGAGTTCTTTTTTCCTTAAGAAAATAAAATTATAGGATTTTGAATCCTAATAAGCCACACTTAGGAACGGGAAAGTCTACGCACCCAGAAAAAATACACAAAATTTACCCAGAAAGTGAAAATCAGTGGTCCAGATTCTCTCCAAGTGAATCTAAGCCATTGATTTTCAAATTCTGTATAAATTCCGTGTATTTTTTCTGAGTACATAGCAGTGCCGCTTAGGAACTGCTCTCTGTCAGACTGTCGGTGTAATACAAGAAGGATCAAATGATGTGACGGAGGTGCATTTTTTTTTTGCTCGAGGTCTAGTAGGGTACATGAAAAAAAAACATGAAATGAAATATAAAAACACATTTGCTGGGTGAGATTCACCTGGTACACTGTGCGTTTTCATGCTCCATTTCATGTGTTTCTTTTCATGTTCCCAACACTTTCCCTTTTTTTTATCACACTAGGTTTAGGAGAGAGTGTGCAAGACTCTATAGAGTCATATAGTGATCCTCTATGAGGACTTCTCTGTGAGGATCTTGTGAGGATTTTGTTGTGGGTTTGACAACACACCAAAAATAAGATCCAATGGCTCACATCCCCCTTCCTTTTTTTCTAAATCAAAACGACGTCGTTTCATAAGGAAAAAAAACTAACGGAGTTAAAAGCCCACAAAACATTTTCTTCTTCTTCTTCTTTGTTTCTTTTTTTCTTCATGTTAGAGATGTTTAATCTGATTTGCCAATGATAAACAAGTCAAAATTGAGGAGGTTTTCATTTTTTTTTTTTTTTGGTGCAACGGAATACATAACATTAAACTAAAAGGATTACAAACATAGTAGCTTACAAATAATACAAAGGAAAACAAGCAAGATCCAACACAGATCAGAAACGACGACTAAATTAGTCCCTAACACGACCGATACCTATGGCGTCCTCGATCACATTCTGCCTAGCTGCCGTTGGGACCTCTTCACATTCCACAAAATCTTCGTCCCGCTCAGCTCCAAGGTGTGCAAGAGTGTCGGCACTTGAATTTGCTTCACGGAAAATATGGATGAGCGAAGTTTCAGTGCGATCAAGAAGAGTTTTAGCTTCGGAAATAATATCGTAATGAGCGTGATTGGAATTTACCAAGATTGATTGATAGCATATCAAAGTGGGTCTTGCCAACAAGTAGATCTCCAATCATGGCTTAAATTCATGTACTCCTACACACACACACACACAAAAAGTGAGTATATAACTCATCCGCAAGTGGGTCTTCCTCAACTTACACAGTACAAATCAACCTAGTTCAAAATTTGAGAAATAAATTATGAGCATGAATATACAAATACATCTGTTAGCCGATCCTAATTGATTGAGACATAAGACTTGGCTCGGTTCGGTATGTATAACCAACTAAAGACAGAAAAAAGCTTACCTCTGGTATCACAGTAGTCTCACTAGCCATGGCTGAATTCAAGAGAGGAGAAAGAAACCCTTCTAGTGAAGTAGTTTACAGATTAAACAAAGAAGAAGAAAATGCGAGAGTGCGAAGAAAACATCAATTTGTGAACATTTAACTCCGTTAGTTTTTTTTTTCCTTACGAAACGACGTTGTTTAGAAAAAAGAAAGGGGGATGTGAGCCCTTGGATCTTATTTTTTGTGTTGTCAAATCCGTAACAAAACCTTCACAAGATCCTCACAGAGAAATTCTTATGGAGGATCCGAATCCAGAATCATAAGCCTTTGCACGAAACAAATTTACTAACAATATGCCAAGTTTTGTATGATTATGATGAGTTACCATATGTCATTGAAAAAGTATCAATAATTAATCTGAGGTAAAGTTCTTAAATTTGTTAAAAACATTTCATAAAAATTAGAACAACGAAATCCTATTTCTTAAATTCGGATGCAAATGCCCGGCCCCATCTAATTACAGTGAAAGCATGTGAAAAAGGGTTGCTGGTAGTGCTTCACATCATAGGAAGAGACGTAACTTATTAGTTCACGAAATTCAATCTGAAAGGAAAGATTTCACCATCTTCACACTGACAGCGTTGGTTGCGTCATGCGTGGTCCATCTTCAAAGTTCAAATCAATTACTTCTTCCGTCCCTTTTCAAGTGTGTTATCTGTGAATTCCAATTATTTTTCTTACATTAATTTTTACAATTTTTACATCTACTTTTCATTACTTGCCATTATCAATACTCCCTCCGTCCCAATTTTATAGTCCCTCGTCCAACCGTAACCGGATAGAAAATCGATTATATCTTTCAATCGATAATGATTTTTATATCCAATATGGATCTTGTTTGATAGATTTCGATGAAAACTATTCAACAAAGTTTTTAAAATCACTTAAAACATTATAGACTACAAGATATAACACATTGAAAAGTGGCACGAGCTCCCAAAATGGACTATAAAATTGGGACGGAGGGAGTATAATAATACCCACTAACGTTTTAAAAAGAAATCTACTTTTAAGGACAAAATAGAAAATATATCCACTAACTTTTCAAAACACATACTTATTAAGGGACAACTCAAGATAAAAATGTACACATTATAAAATGAACGGAAGAAGTAATAGTCATTTTCAACTTTAAATTTTCTATTGGCAATGTTATGTAATTGTTTCTAAAATAAAACAAAATTCTACAAACACAACCTTGTAACTCACCACCACCTTGTAAGTTCCGTTTGATCTTTAAATGTAACATGAAAGCGCAAAATTCTACAAACACAACTAAGACTTCTACCATAGAATTGTCATTCAATGTACATGAGCAGTGAGCACGCATACATCGAAAGTCTTTGGACGCAGTCGTTTCGGGATTGTTCTAAAATGGTGTTTGTAGACTTTTTGAACATGGAAATATCATCTTTCTCATCAAAACTAGTAATAGGAAAAATGAAATCAAATGACAATACAAAGGAAATACATGATCATCAAAGCTATGCGGTGTTTTTATTCCGCTGCCGTTGGGCCGGTCCATAGAGCTATGTAGTTGAGCTAGTAGATCCATAGAGTTTCGCATGCCACTTGTCCAAAGCCCGCCCCAGTTAAAACTTGTCCGAAGTCCGTTTGGCAGGAAATCTTTTTGTTTGTGCGGAGCTTTGTTTTACAGGATTGTCGGATTCTCATCGCAATGGTGCCTTGGAGGTGGATTTTAGAATGCATGTGCTTAATCTAGTGTGTGTTTTGTTTTGTTGTGCAGGTTAGTTTCACTGTGTTTTATTGTGTAGGATAAATATAATAGCCTTGCAGTTCTCCCTGCATCTGTGATCAGTTGCATCATTTAACTATTCCTGTACCAATATTGCCCGGCAATCAATAATATTTTCTCTCTATTCTCAGAAAAAATAGAATATAAAGGAAAGACATAACACCATTCAAGTACAGCAATTACTAGTACAGTAGTAAAATTCATAGGAATCTCAATTACACCAGTCTCCCTTGGTCTAGCAAAGAAAAAACCAGCTGACCACAGTGGAGGATTACATACTAAAATCACAATAATAATAATAATCACAACTGACTAGAGACCCCATTAATTAATTAATACCCTACACATAATGACCAACTAAAAAAAATGAAAAAAAAAAAGGTGAACCCTGCAATTGCCAAAAACTTCATTGCAGTGGCCACTAAATACAAAATTACACTGCTAAATACTAATAACAACAATTGAGGACTGGACTTTCAAGTAATTATAAAGAAGCCCAATCAATCTCATGAGACGGATACTTTTGCAACATCACAGACGCATCCCAACCCTGCTCCTCCTCCGTAAAATCACCAAAACCAAGATCCGACAACGGCGACCCACCCGATCCGTCACTCTCCGACGTCTCAGGCGAACCCGACTGCGACTGCGCTTCCACTTTGCAAGCGGCGGCGGCTGCGGCAGCAGCAGCAGCTGCAGCAGATCCCTTCTTGGACGGCTTCTTCTTCTTTCCATCAATACTCTTACCCTGAGCCAAGCTCTGGCAAATGGCTTGTAACTTGGCATCGACAGCAGAGTGAAGTGGCTTGTACTCGCCGAAGTCGCCGCCGATGTGGGACCCATTGTGACGGAGGTTAGGAAAGTTGAGCCGGGCGAAATCGCCGCGGAGCTTGTAAGCCGCCTTGTCGTAGGCCAGCGCGGCTTCCTCAGCGGTGTCGAAGGTTCCGAGCCAGAGCCGGGTTCGGTTCTTGGGTAAACGGATCTCAGCGACCCACTTACCCCAGTGCCTCTGCCTCACCCCTCGATACAGCTTCGTGGGCTTGGGTGGTATACCCGCTTGCTTCATCGGAATGGGCTTAGGGCTGAGAAAGCTCATGGTCTGTGGAGTTTGGTACTGCATCTGCTGAGACATCACCTGTTCTTGTTGCTGTTGGAAGTAGATCTGGGCTTGGATCTGGTCCATCTGAGAGGTGGTTAAGTGGTTGAGCCCAACTGAACCCGGTTGATGCTCCAGACCGGAAAATGGGTCATGGGTCGAGAACCCTTGGGAAAAGAATTGGGCAGTCGACGTGGAGCAAGAATCCGGGTAAGAGATGGGTGGAGAGGGAGAGAAGTAGGAAGAAGGGTAAGGGGAGGAAGAAGAAGAGAGAGAGAAAGAGGAGAGAGAAGGGGAGGAAGAGAGAGAGGAGGAGGAGGAGGGTGGGGAAGCACTTTTTATAAAAGGTTCAAGTGCTTCCATGAGCTCACCCCCGTTGAAGGAGTCTGAATCTGATGAGGACTGAAATGGTATGCTACTCCATAAATCCATTGCAGCTGCCATTCCTTTTCCACTACAAATTCAGGAAAAATTAAATACAGACCTGTTTCTTAACCAAAACCAAAGAACAGGTTCTGAGAAATCAAAAAGAAAGTAAGAAATAGATACAAATAGTTTGTTATGTTTAAGAAGAAGGGAGGGGAGAATAAAAAAGGATCAAAAGAGGATTTGGAAATAAAATCAGCCTCTTTAGTCTCAGATCTACAAAAAAAAACCAACCTTGAGGGACACAAAAATTACCCTCGTCAGGCGATTTGATTGAAAGAAAATTGCTAAAATTGAATGAAAAAAACTGGATCTCGATTCTGAAAACACCTGGCTCCCGAGAAATCCTTGCCTAAGTTTGCTTTTTTGTTTTTTAAAACTCCAAAAAACCAAACCCAAATACCAGAAAACCCAATAAAGACAGATGAATTGCAGAAAGGGATACAGAGAAGCGGGGTGTTACAGAGGGGGGGAAAGAAGAAGAAGATTAAGAAGCAGAAATCAGAAAATTTTTTGGTCACTCTTTAATTTTTTTCTCTGTGATTTATTTTTGTTTCCTCTCGGCCTCACAGTTAGGAACTTATTGCAGCAAATGGGAAAGGGCACAGCATTTATATAAGGGCGGTTGGCCCATTGTTTACACGATTAACCACATTGGTAATCACGAGACGCGCTTTCTCTGTAACTGCGTGATTAATTTAACCCGGTCTCTCAATTTCTGATGTCAGGCTCCCTCAATAAATGAGCTCCGGCTACTAACAGAGTGACGCGTGTCCCTTTCACCGCCACCTGTCCTTCGCCAACCGGCAGCTGTCTGTCGCACTTTGACGCCGTTTGGTTGGATCGTTTCGCTAGTTTTATTGACTTTTATTTTGAGCGTTCACACCAAATCTTGGAGGTTAACGTAGTTTTGTCTTTTCTCTTTTCCTTTTTTCCGCAACTACTCCTGTCCCCATTTTATAATCTTACATGATATTTTTTCCCGTCCAAAATATTGCTCCACTTCAAAATTAAAATTGAGGTTTTCATTTGATTTTATGGGAATTTCACAAAATTTTAACAAGTGGCTTACTCATTTCCTAAAATCAAAAGGGAAAGAAGGTCTGAATAGGTAATTGTTAATGAATTTCTTCTTTTACCCTTATATTTTGAAATAAAAAATTAAATAAAATAAATATATATAATGATTAAAAAATAAAATAAGAAAAATATATTTTCGAAAGTACAATAATTATATTATCTTATCAAGTTGGAATCCTAAAAAAAATTACTATAAAATAGGGACAGAGGGAGTAATAAATTACTTATTGGAGTACTACTTTTTTTCCTTTCTTGGCGATTAAGAATTAGTAGGAGTAGTTGAGAATTGATTTTTCACTGTATTATCTTAAAATGCATCGTTTTCTTATGTTTTTAGACAACTGATAGAAGTAGCCTTATATTAATGAAAAAAGTACGCATAGATTTGTAATTTCATGTGAACAAAAATAACAAAGAAAATGTGTTTGCTAAACCGGGCATCGTAAAATTAATTCCCAATTTCTTTTGTCTTCTATCCTTTTTTTTCATTTTTTTTTTTACGGTAATCAGCTCTCTCATACATGACGAAATGACTTCAAATGTACAGTATCATGATAATGTATGAATCGAATCAGGTAAAGAAAAAAATTACTTATGGATCAACGAAAATTAATTTTTACTTTTAGGATGAAAATAAACTTTGGATGCTAAAACACTTCCTTTTCAACAAAAACTACCTGGTCACTTTTTGATTGCTAAAATTCTTATCGTTTTTTAAGCTTCTTAATTATTCATCAACTTTTCGAACCCAGGGACCCTGCTGAACGCTCTGCTCGGCAGGCTCTGCCGAACATATTTTGGCCGTCCAAATGTGTTTCGGACGGTCCAGATTTAAGGAGTACTGAAGGATGTTTTGGATATTTTAACTTCTCTCAAATGTGAGCCGTCCAAAATGCATTTGGACTGCCGAAATGTGCTCGACAGAGCCTCCTGAGCGGAGCACTCAGGCTACTCTTTTGTAGTTCTTCTGTTTCAGTTAGCGGTTACACTTCTTCACTCTCCCATGTGTGGGTTTCCTCGAACTTTCAGGGCACACCTTTGCGTAGAAGACAATCACGAAACCAAAATAAAAATGGTTAAACTTTAGGTTAGTGGAGTGCAAGTGAAGACAGTTGAGCAGTTAGTGATGAATTGAACGTGTTCAAGTTTTAGTGACTGATCGGTTTTGACCCAAATTGTTTAGTATTTAACTTAGTAGGATTAGTAATAGAGTAAGATATCCAAGGCGCGCGGTGCCGTCACCAAAAGTTCAGAATGATACTCCCCCGTTCCAAAATGTTTGCCCCCTACGAAACTACGTGTAATTTTCAAACTAAAAAATAATATAGTTCCAAAAATAATTTTCTAAGCAATATGGATCTTGTTTGATAGATCTCATTGAGAACTTTAATATGGTGCAAAAAAAATTGAAAATTATTTTGGTAAATACATTATTTTTTAGTTTGAAAATTGCACGTAGTTTCGTAGGGGGCAAACATTTTGGAACGGAGAGAGTATTTTATAGTAGTAGTGAACAATCCAAGGGTATGTTCGTTTAATATAAAACGACAAGAAATTTATTGATATATAACTAGGGGTGGGCGTCGGATCGTGTTCGTATCGTGTCGAATTGGGTTCGTCTCAAATCGGATTCATGTCGAAATGACCTGCTTTAGTAATCGTGTCGAAAAACTGAACCCTAACCCGACCTGCTAATATTCGTGTCGTGTTCGGATTGACACGATTAACTTGTAAACGACCTATATTAGACAAATTTGACCCGAACCCAACACGATTAATTCGTATCATTCTCGTGTTATGGGGGTTAATTCAGGTTAATTCTCGAGTTATGCGGGTTAATTCGTGTCATTCTCGGGTTACCGTGTCGACACGAATAGACGAACAGGTTAATTCGTGTTATTCTCGGGTTATGCGGGTTGAACCGGAACCTGACCTATTTACTAATTGTGTTCTCGGGTCGTGTCATATACGTTTTTCGTGTCAAAAATACTCAACACTAACCCGCTAACTTCGTATTGTGTTCAGATCATGTTATCGTGTCGTGTCATAAATTCTCACCCCTGTATATATAACAGTGAAGATTAATTATATAGAATGAAAATAACAAATCCATTTTAAGCAGTTTTTACACTACTAGCGCGGGGCAAGTGCTATGCAAGTGTTCGATACTCGTTCTCGTATATTGTAGAAAAACTATTCGATGTAAATATAGCATGTGCAATTTACTTCCGTATATGTTGGTTAATAAGGTCAATTTTCTCGATGATCAGCATCAGTGGTCTTCATAATTTTTTTATCTTACCTTTTTAATTACTCGTATATATGAGGTGACCCAGTTTCTCCAATACTAATGTCGGGCTTGTTCGTTTGGGTTTTCGGAACCGGGTATTGAAAACCCTCTCTTGTTCGTTTTCCCCAATGAGTTTTCTGTCCTTTTTTTTTTGAAGGATTTTTTAGAACCGGTTCTCAAAAACCCATTTGGGTTTTCAACAAGGGTTTCCAAGATTTTTGAGAACCGATTCTCAAAAACCCTTCCAAACAAGGTGTGACTCACTTTGCATCTATACGAGATTTTGTTTCAATTTAAAATATCCCCCCACATCTAGCACTAGTAAACCGTAAAATTAATCCTCGCTAAAAAATTAGTCAACGTATGCGTAGGCCGACTTGACCACCCCTAAGTTGTAAACAAAAAAACACAAAGAAAATTATATGGGAGTGGTGATAAACTACGTACGTAATGGGTTTGGTTTGGGTCACCCATTTGGTATTAACCTGATATCCTAAATTATCTTTTCCGTTGCTTTTTATTGATTGATAGTGATAAATGATAATGACATTACGCGGAAAGAAGGATCCAGAGGATGATGAGATGTGAATTATTAAAGCCTAATTTTTTGCATACCCAATCAAACAAAACCTAATGTGCACCTAATTAATTAGGTTAGTGATAAGCATAATTTTGTTTATATTTGTTTGACATGAGGCGAGGAAAATAGGTGCCGTTGGATTTGTTAAGTTGACGTCATATGACATATATTCAACGCTCTTGATGTGGATTCCAATTCACTGCAAATGAACAGAAACTTGTAAACTCAGGGAGCTCACTACAGGCCCCCTAGATCCCTTTAACTATAACGGTAATACTATGGTTCGGCCCACTTAATTAAACTCATTTTGACAATCTTCCATATTTTTTCGTACTCCCTTTTTATGGACTCATTCCAAGTGTACATTGAAAATATAAACTCATCACGTGGAGAAGAATATTTATACAAAAACCAATTTGATCGAATATTGATATGTATACGAATAAATTGTATAAAATTGGTAGTTAATATTATATTATAGTCCATTGCAAATAAATATACAAGTTATTATCTGTCGATATTGCCAATCAAAAAAAAAATTCTGTCGATATCCGATAAATTTGATCTTTTACGGAGATGTTATTTTTATGCGAGATGTACGAGATCAATAGGTTAGATCATCGATATAAGCCTTGGATGGGGTTCAAGGCTGCAGGTGTGGAAGGGAGCTAAACCCGTGATGCTCTCTCTAAGAGATTTTTCCTAATTTAGGCTATGTTTTGTAGAAAGAGAAAAAAAGAAAAAACAATACTATAAATTTTCCTCATCTTGATTTTAGTATACGAGAAAAGAAAAATCTAAGATTTAAGTATAATATATTTTTCTTTAATATTCTTCTGGTAATTACTTTTGCTTCTCATATTTCTTTAATAGTCCTGACTCAACATTTCCATAATGTTATTCCAAGGTTTATTGTTGCAAAATCCACATATAAGTTTGTGGGGAAAATAGTAAGGATATGTATTCATCACTCATTCCCTTTCTTTAAGTGACATGTTTATTTCTCGTCTTACATTTTAAAAAACACTTTTACATTTACTTTAATTTCAATTTATCCGGACCGTTGATCGCCGATCGGACAGTCGAGGGAGCTCACTACACACATGTAGTGAGCTCACTCACTACAGGGCCCCGATTCCCATTTAATTAAATACTTGGTAAAATAAAAATAAAAGGTGCCATGTATAAATGAGGCCGATCTTCTGGTTCTCATGTGATATGCATTTCATTTGATTATTGTGTCAATGTAATGAATCTCATTATTATCATTCATGAATATAACCAACATTCCAACTTTCATAGAAAATTAAGGAAGAAGATAATGGCTTGCAAGCACAAAATTCTAGTTTGACTTTGTTAAGTTCTCTAGTATTTTTGACGTGCGTGGATGGCCGGTTTGATTAGACCGCATAAAAACTAGTCGCGTCGTGAACAAACTGTTATGGATAATTTTATTATATAAACAAAAAAGAAAAGAGAAAAAGTATTACTAACAACAAGATGTGAAATTCAAAATCAATTCAATTGTAATGGTTATTTTGAATTTAAAAGACTATCGATGAGTAGTGAACTTAAATTCTACAGTAAATATAAAAATTAGAGTATAGGAATCATCATCAATGTGTGCCTCTTCTAAGTTTGTATTAGTTTGAGTCAAATTTTTTGAGACTATATTTTGGCTAAATAATTGAGCTAGATTATTGTTCTGTCCTTACGCAATTTTTTTCGCATTTGCAAGTTTTTTCATCAATTTTTTTTATTGGTTATTACTTTGTCTCGACGAAAGAATCTTAAAAGTAAAAAATTATCAACCAAACTAAAAAAATATTGTGTAAAGTTTAATCCAAAAAGTCTCTCTTTTGGGTTCTTTTTGTCTTTAGTAAACTTATTTTATAATTTTAATCATAATTTTTTACTTTAATTTTAGGTTCCTCTCATCAAGATCAACTAATAATCTACAAAAAAAAAATCGACTAAAAAACAATAATTTGGCTCAATTTATTTTAACCAAAACACCTAATATGGTCAGGAGCTTGCAAAAAAAAAATAATAAATTTTTTTTTTTTCCAAAAGAGTTTATAGATTTGATTAATTTCTAACATATTTATTACTCTCTGAATGTTTAATCTTAAGTGCTTTGATAAAAATAAAAAAAAACAAACATAAAGGGCATCCATAGTGGGCTCCCTAAAAATAACTCCGAAGTTGACTCCTAAGGTGTGTACACACAAGCCAAATTGGGGTCCATTTTTCACTCCTAGAGCTTGCTAAATTTAGAGAGAATATGTGCGTGCACTCAATGTGCTAGCAAGAGCATTTTATATTTTGTGAAAAAAATAATTAAAAAAGTATAGGTCCCATAAATTGATAAGTAAAAAAGAATTAAAAGGCTTAGGTCCCACTTAGAGCTAGCTACAAGACTACCTAAATTTAGCTAATGGGTTAGGAGTCTTGCTTAGTAACTACTTTTTGGAGCTTATATTGGGAGCCCATTGAAAACCATAATTGATCAAATGGCTTGCTAAATTTTAGGAGTCACACCTAAGAGCTATTTTGATCGGACGGTTGAGGGAGCTCACTACACACATATAGTAAGCTCACACACTACAGGGCCCCGATTCCCATTTAAATACTTGGTAAAATAAAAATAAAAGGTGCCATGTATAAATGAGGCCGATCTTCTGGTTCTCATGTGATATGCATTTCATTTGATTATTGTGTCAATGTAATGAATCTCATTATTATCATTCATGAATATAACCAACATTCCAACTTTCATAGAAAATTAAGGAAGAAGATAATGGCTTGCAAGCACAAAATTCTAGTTTGACTTTGTTAAGTTCTCTAGTATTTTTGACGTGCGTGGATGGCCGGTTTGATTAGACCGCATAAAAACTAGTCGCGTCGTGAACAAACTGTTATGGATAATTTTATTATATAAACAAAAAAGAAAAGAGAAAAAGTATTACTAACAACAAGATGTGAAATTCAAAATCAATTCAATTGTAATGGTTATTTTGAATTTAAAAGACTATCGATGAGTAGTGAACTTAAATTCTACAGTAAATATAAAAATTAGAGTATAGGAATCATCATCAATGTGTGCCTCTTCTAAGTTTGTATTAGTTTGAGTCAAATTTTTTGAGACTATATTTTGGCTAAATAATTGAGCTAGATTATTGTTCTGTCCTTACGCAATTTTTTTCGCATTTGCAAGTTTTTTCATCAATTTTTTTTATTGGTTATTACTTTGTCTCGACGAAAGAATCTTAAAAGTAAAAAATTATCAACCAAACTAAAAAAATATTGTGTGCAAAGTTTAATCCAAAAAGTCTCTCTTTTGGGTTCTTTGTCTTTAGTAAACTTATTTTATAATTTTAATCATAATTTTTTACTTTAATTTTAGGTTCCTCTCATCAAGATCAACTAATAATCTACAAAAAAAAAAAAAAAATTGACTAAAAAACAATATTTGGCTCAATTTATTTAACCAAAACACCCAATATGGTCAGGAGCTTGCAAAAGAAAAAAAAATAGAATAAATTTTATTTTTTTTCCAAAAGAGCTTATAGATTTGATTAATTTCTAACATATTTATTACTCTCTGAATGTTTAATCTTAAGTGCTTTGATAAAAAAAACCAAACATAAAGGGCATCAACAGTGAGCTCCCTAAAAATAACTCCTAAGTTGACTCCTATTAGAGCATCTCCAACGGGGTGCTATATGGGAAGCCATACCCATTTTTGACACCCCAAGCCATTTTCAGGGCCTCCAACGGCAAGCTATTTGTGGGAGCCAAAAATGGCCCCAGCCATTTCATCCACGTCACCATTTCCCTCTATTTTCAACAACCAAAACCCCCCAAAAAATCTGAAACTCGTCGGATTTCTTTTACATTCCTAGAAATCAAAATTAATTTGGAAACAATAAACATACCGGACTTCATTGTCAGTCACAAAAGTCGCCGGACTGTGACTCCGGAAATTCGTCGGAGCAATATTGTCCGAGAGAGAGAGAGAGTCGTAGACTCTGTTCTTTTTCTGGCTTTGGGAGTAAATGAAATGAAGGAGATGAACTTTCCAGAGAAAGAAAGGCGATGAAAACAAAGGATAAGACTTTAAGGGAAATTATCCTGTGTGATCTCATTTGACCGTTGCTCAATGTTTTGACCGTTGAAACTCCAACCAACGGTACAAAATGGACAAAATGTATCCGTTTGGACAAAATGGACAAAATGTCGCTCAAGCACAGGCTTATTACTCTATGCGCAAGAATGAAGTTATGGCAAAAATTATGGCACGTTCTGATTGTTATCGTCCTCTTCCTCCAGATGATTTCGATCTGTAATGCTTGTTTAGTATGCTAGAAACTTTAATTTGGTAGTATGCAAAAGTCTTTGTATTTTTTATTTTTTTTAGTATTTGTATTTTATTTTTTTTAGTATTTGTATTTTATTTTATGAATTTCTATTGAAATGCAAGAGTCTTTATTGAACAACTGTCTTTATTATACAACAACTACTACCACAAGTACTACAGACACACCATTACTCATTACAACAACAACAACCCAATTAATACTGACACAACATTACTCACTAACCATTATTGAATGACCACAAGTACTACTAACACACCATTACAGAAATACTTTATTCCTGCTCTCCTGCTAGATCCCACAAGTGTTCAATTAGGTCATTTGCGGAGTGCATGATGGGTTGCAGACGATTGGATTGTTTGGCGACGAGTACGAAACTCAGCAAATACCGGTGTACGTGCTCTTGACACTATAAAAGGAGAAGACACAGGGGCTGGTTGATTATCACGCTCATCTTCAATAATCATATTGTGTAAGATAATACACGTCTTCATGATGTAAGTAAGATCTTCCTGATACCAAAATCGAGCTGGTCCTCGCACAATGCCAAATCGTGATTGAAGCACACCAAATGCCCTTTCAACGTCTTTTCGACATGACTCTTGCCTCCTTGCAAAAGTTCGTTTCTTCGGATTATCAGGTTTAGAAATTGTCTGAACAATAGTTGCCCATTTGGGATATATACCATCTGCAAGATAGTATCCCATGTTGTATTGGTGTCCATTGACAGTATAGTTGGCAGGAGGGGCACACCCTGCAGCAAGGGCGGAGAAGAGATCGGATCGATCGAGAACATTGATATCATTAAGGGACCCAGGCATCCCAAAAAAAGCATGCCATATCCACAAGTCATAAGAGGCAACAGCCTCAAGAATGATTGTAGGTTTATTGACATGTCCAGTAAATTGACCATGCCATCCGGTTGGACAATTTTTCCATTCCCAATGCATGCAATCTAAACTTCCCAACATACCTGGAAATCCACGACTCTCCCCCTCTTGTAGAAGTCTGGCAACGTCTGCCTCATTTGGGGGTCGAATATACTCCTCTTCGTAGATGTTGACGATCGCTCGAGTGAATCTCTTTAAAGATTCAATTGTTGTGCTTTCACCGATTTTCAAATAATCATCAATGGAGTTGGCAGGCATGCCGTATTCAAGCATCCTAAATTTAGAGAGCATATGTGCGTGCACTCAATGTGCTAGCAAGAGCATTTTATATTTTGTGAAAAAAATAATTAAAAAAGTGTGGGTCCCATAAATTGATAAGTAAAAAAGGATTAAAAGGCTTAGGTCCCACTTAGAGCTAGCTACAAGACTACCTAAATTTAGCTAATGGGTTAGGAGCCTTGCTTAGGAGCTACTCTTGGGAGCCCATTGAAAACCATAATTGATCAAATGGCTTGCTAAATTTTAGGAGCCACACCTAAGAGCTATTTTGAGAGCCCATTGTGGATGCCCTAAACACCCATTCGCTATCTTAAAGGACTCTTAAAAGTTTATTCCAATAATATTTCTAGAGCATCTCCATCCTTCATTTTTTTTCAATTGAACTCAAGTTGACATAGTATCAACTTGAGTTTTAATCTCATTTTCTCAAATTTTTACTCAAATTTTTTAAGGTAATATCCTCCCTGTCAATTTTAAAGTTAAACCATGAATGAACCATATGACTACTCAGAAGTTATGCTAACTCTTTTAAATACTACTAATATTTGAGTAAATATGTGAGCAAAGGCTCAAGATGCTCTTAGTAGAATTGTCGGTACCATTAATATTTCAAGACAATGCTACGGGCACAAAAGAAATTGTACCAAAAATGCACATAGCGGCCCACTTCTCTTCGATACGTACATCTTTATCGAATTCTCCATAGTCTATAGTCCATACTTACAACCACATATTATAGCTCACTTTGGGAAAATCAAAGAGCATGAGTTAACCATGGTTAATATGTTCAGAACAATGCCACGGACACAGAGAAAATATACATAGCAGCCCACTTCTCTTCAATACGTACATCTTTATCGAATGCTCCATACTCTCAGCCGCATATGCGGTATTGGAAAATCAAAGAGCATGAGTTAACCATGGTTAATACATTTCTTAGTCAACCGTAGTTTCATTTCGGCGGAGGACATGGCGGGGGGAGAAAAGCGTGGAAGGAAACAAAAACAAAAAATGGTCACATGGGCAACACATGCTCACGTGGGGGCCACACTGCCCCCATTGGAGAAAAACAACTATGCTAGTGGTTTAATTTGCGGCGCCACTCGAGCCGGCTTTGGACTTCCAACCGAGGCGCTTGAGCGTTCTCTTCAACTACCCACCCACGCGCCATATCGAGGAGTAAATTCGAAACGTTCAACGGTCTATCAGAAGTAAGTATACACATGTTCTTTACGTTACCGTGTGTATATCACGCGCGAAGAAAAAGTGTGGTTCTGTTTGTTGACCGAGATGGCGCGATCAGAATATTGTGGAGCATGTCGGGTGGAGCCCCAACGCCCAAATAGTTACTCTCCTGAGTCCGTTTTGAGCAATAGTGGGTTTTTTTCTTTTTATACCCGGATGTACTGGTCAGTCTGTGTTTACCTTGATTAATTTCAAGATGTTGGAGGAAACAACCGAACATAATTTCTAATGGCCCTGAAAGTTTACTGGCAAGATGAATCAAACCTAAGACCTTAGCAAACTTCTAAGTCTCAAAGCAATACCACATTACCAACCGTTCTTTTTTTTTTTAAAAATGTCAGCATATCATTCAAAACGCCATACGGCATCGATTACAATGAAAGACGGGAAAGAGACCAAAACCACTAGCAAGTGAAATGAGTACGACAAGAGACACTAGGCCACCGACTCTCAGATACACTTGCCGAAGCAAACCTGACACCAGGGACGTGGATTATGAATCGGATTCACAAGTAAGCGGTAAAGAATCCCAACGGATTCCCAGCTCAAGCCATAAAGCAATATAGCGCAACAGTAATCGAGAAAAAACTAACTAAACAGAAATACTAACAAAACAAAAACAAAGCAAAACACTAACTAATCAGAAACCCGATGACTGGTGTATCCGAGTTACCCCACTGAGTCACCCCATTGGGTGTACCGAACCACACCGAGTTGCAGCGAGTTCACCGATCAGCTGCTACCCCGGATAAGACCAAGCTTCCATAGCCGCCACACATGGCATTTGAGAACTTTATTAGCCGGAGGGGGCTTGAGACACCCAAAATCAACTCTACGCCATAGCCGACCAACTCAAAAGGGGGCAGAAAAGGAACGGAAGCTGAGATCTGGGATGGGGCGGATCTAGGATGGGGGGGAGGTGTAGAGGGTTTGGTGGTGAAGGTCTGATGATGAAGGTGGAAAGGACAGAGGTGAAAGGGTTTGGTGGTTGGGGCAAGATGAGGCGGTCTGGCCAAAGGATGATGATGGGTGTCTGGCAAGGTAGCGTGGAGGAGGGGTGGGGGCGGAGATGCGGCAGCCCCACCCCTCAAAACTTCAACCGGAGAGAGAGAGAGCTATGAAGGGGAAAGGTTGATAGGTGGAAGGAGAAGGGAAAATGGTGGAAAGGAACAAGGAGAAGAGAAAAAAAAGGGGAGGCCGGAAGGAAAGGAGCCGCCGGCAGGTAGAAGGGATAGAAACCCTAGGGTTCTCCAACCGTTGAACATTCAAATTCCAACTTTCAAATCAGCATTCCAACTTTTGTTAACATTTTTATTCGCCACTTCAATTACTCCTTTCGAGGTGCAGAGTTCGTGATGTGCATCGGTTATGAGACTCACCCGGGATTCTGTTATTTGATCCGAGTGTTAATTTTATTTGTCTCGTTGAGTATGTAATCCACGTAAAACTTTAGGTTGATCAGACATTAATAACTATGTTTTGAGCATTTTTCATGGAAATGAAACATTTCAAGAAACCATTGTAGGTGATTTTCAAAACTGTTAATTCAATGGTCACCGATACTGCATTTTTCATGGGCAAAATAGTTCAAGAAACTGTTGTGGGTGAATTTTTTCACAAAGCTGTAAGTTCAATGGTCACGGATACTGTATTTTTCATGGAAACGAAGCAGTTGAAGAAACCGTTCTAAGTGAATTTTTTTTTCCCACGAAACTGTAAGTTAAATAGTCACCAATCAAATCAATACCAATGTCCGATCAACTTGAATTTTTACATGAACTATGTAATCGATCAGATGAATAAAATGAACGGTTCGAATCCAATAACGGAACTCTGAGCGGGACTCCTAACCACCGTACAACATGCACCCCACTCTTTTCTTTCGCAATAAATTCTTTCGAGATTTGGATACACAACAATTTCTTCATAGTGGGAATTTTTTTACTACTTACGAACTTCAGTTTTTGATCAAGTTTATAATAAATTACTACGTTTTAGCTTCATGTTAATCTGTACTATACCATAGATACGAATGTTGTCCTCCAAAGACTCCAACCCTCTATTCCTAGCTTTGTAAATTTTTTTATTTTGATTAATATTTTTCAGAACTTATTTACAGACGTACTCATTATTGGTGAGTTCAATAAGATGTACCAAAGTGATGTATGTGCATAGTTTTAGTTTGTTTCCATTTCATTCTGATTGCGATGTATATTCGTACGAAAATACCAAAAAAAAATACCTACAATTGCAAATACTATTACTACAGGAAAAAAGAAAAGAAAAGAGACAGATCATATTATAACTCGTAGTTATGCTACGGATAAATTGATCATACCTCGTAACTTACTGTAATAGTAAAATACTATGGTCTTTGAATCATTAACAAAACTAATCAACCAAAAAGATGAATCCCCAAAATCACAATATATTAATCTTCAATTTACTCAGGGACGGAGCCCGGATCCGGCCACGGGGTGGCACCTTTCAATGAAAAACTATTTACATGTTATGCGATAAAATATGAAGGAAAAATTTAATTAGGAAGTCATATAATTAGCTTTTTATGGGTTTATTTTGTGAAAAATAAAGAACGACTTCCTCCAACTCTCTTAATTGTATTCAAACACAAGACATGATATTAATTTTTCTTGATCCCAACCGACAATGCTCTCAATTGATTTTTTTCATTTTTTTAAACAATTTATTAGTGTTTTTTTTTTACCGTACATAACTTGTCCAACCACTCTAGTCTATAAAAAATATTTACATGTTCAAAAGTCCGGGTGACACCACCTAAAATGTTTTCAATCACATTATTTTGAGCCTTCTCCAAAATATTACGTACATAGACCTAATTAAGTGCACAATTTCAAACACATCTGTGTCACAAGACAATTTGAAATGGGGGTGGCACGTGCCACCTCGCCCCCTTCATAGCTCCGTCCCTAAAATTACTGCAACAAATCAAAATACAAACCCATTAGACAATTACCAGCGGGCAGCAATAATCTTATACTCCCTCCATCCTTTTTTTAAGTGTGTGACTTCATAAATCTAACTTACTAAAAAAACATCATTATTACACTTTTTACATCGACTTTACCTACACTTTGCGCTTTCCATATCACTTTCCAAAATTATTCTACACTTTTACCCATTAACTATTTATCCAATATCCACTAATTTTTCAAAAGGGCAAAATGATAATTGTAAAACTTTTACCCATTAACTTTTTAAAACACACTTATTAAGAGACATCCTACAATGAAAATATTCACACTTTAAAAGGGAAGGAGGGAGTAACACACAAAATCAAGCAGCTGCAAAGATATACGTACCAACTATATACTACTACATACATAGAGAGAGAAATAGAACTGCCATTTTGTTGAGAGAGATCAAGATCACAGAGAGAAAATTGGGGATTTTTGGATGAAGACCAATTTTACAAAGAATACAGTTGGTGTCGAATTAAAATTGAGAAGTTGTGGATAAAGACTAATTTAAGTTCTGCAAATAAGAACGTGGCCGCAGGAAGAGTATGGTAAACATTTCTATCCTTTTAAGAGTTAGAGTTGTTGGAAAAATTACAGTGACAATAACCAATTTCAAAGAATAATTTTCATTGATAGCAAATTGTAGCGGCCGGGCTCACCAAGGTCCATCTGGCCCCCTGCGAGGTTCACCCCTGTTTACCCTGACCGACGATAGCCGGCGTTGTAGCGCGCGGCCGAGACCGCGCCCGTTTGGGCGCTCGGATGAATGATGCCGTGGACTTAGCCCGAGATCGGGGCGTAGTTGGGTGCGGAACGACACCCAGCCCGTCCTCGGTAGACGGTAGCGCTTAGGGGAACACCTGACAGCCTCGCCGAGGGCGTTGGGCTCGGGCGGTTACAACCTCGGCCATACGAGCGCAGGACGAAGTGCACTGGGGCTCGGCTCCAAGCGTGCCCGACAGCCTGCAACGAGCATTTATGGCACCCACCTACTAGTCAGAGGGCTACGCCTGCAACGTCACGTGGGTGCCCGGTTGCTTCTCCCACACAAGTTGGCTCAGTGAATGACAGATGTGACATGGTGACGTGGTGACGTGAGCCAAATCCCAGTGCTCGAGGGCAGCCGATGTATAAATGCTTGTTGCAAGGCCATACATGATGGGATTGAAGTGCCAGGAGTGGGTAGCGCGCGTGAACTACCCGAGGGGTGTGGGAGGTACGCCCCACGGTGCCTATAAGTACTCCACTCACCTACTGTATTAAAGGCGGTCTCTCTCTCTCTCTCTCTCTCTCTCTCTCTCTCTCTCTTCATTAAACTCCCTTAACTCACTTTCTCTCTCTACATTTATCACTCTCATCGTCTGCTCCGGTCCAAGGCTAGGATCTCGGCGAGGTCACAGCAGCTCTTCTCTTCCTCCAACACCCAGGACGGTCCAAAGAGGTCAATCCGGCGAAGATCCCCCCACACAAATAATAAAACAGATTACAATGGACAAAAATTAAAACAGAATTTACATAGACGAACTAAAGAGATACAAATAGTAGATTGAAGTTCAAATGGCCGAGGCCTGTGAATCATAGTCTCCTTAATAAAGATTCGCTGCCTACCGTGGGTGTTGTAGGATACGCTGGGGTCTTTGTCCCCTGATAAAACTGCTAGAACCACACCTGCCGGAACACCTCCGTCGGTTGCCTTGGCGAACTGACTTGTGTCTGCCTCTCTCTCTCTCAACGAACTATTTACGGAGTGTATGTTGGAGTATGAAAAGCTGATAATGATACAATGGTAGAGGTTGTCTTTATATAGGTGAAGGAGGAGCCTCCTCAATTAATATGAAATTCAATTTCAGCAATTGAATTATACACTTTTTTAACATTAACATATGTTAGCATTTTCCATAAGAAATTGTGCCACAACCTGGGCCATCCCACATTTTGGGGCCCGAGCCAAATTCCACACTTTGGAGTCCTTATATACTTTTACGAGCAGACAAAATAAATAGTTAATAAACTTTAAAAAAATTAGGATAAGTATATTAAATTTTGAGAGTACTGAATCATTACAAGAACCTAAAATTGTCGGGTCCTGGGACTGTATTGTGCACAACAACTCCTTTGGGGCCCACTATAGGTCCCATTTTTTGATCCGATTCGTTTGTTTTGTTTGTCTTGTTGAGCATGTAATCCACGTAAAAATTCATGTTGATCGGACATCGGTAACTATTCGATCGGTGACCATTTAGCTTACAGTTTTGAAGAAAAAAAATCACCTCCATCAATTTCATTAAGGGTTTCGTTTCCAAGAAAAATGCACTCTGAAAACATAGTTACCGATATCCAATCAACATGAACTTTTACATGGACTACATACTTGACGAGACGTTGAACGATTCAAGATCAAACAATGGACCCTGAGTGGGCCTCAAAGGGGCTGCACAACACAGTCCCCAGACCCAAAATTGCCACTTAAGTATCACTCTTCTTGCATTTTTAGCATCAAAAGTAGTAATTACGACACATAATTGATCTTCTGCGGAGAGAAAAAAAAAAGTTCAATCTTTCCCGTTCATAATGGACTTATTATTGTAATTTTTATATCTAGTATAACACCACCTATAATTTGTGACCCAAATAATCGATCTGGTACTAAAAATGGAAGGCGGAAAGCCTAGCAATAAAAGGGATGAAGAAGGTTGGAAAGCATCTTTACTTTCTGATGAATCCTCCTTTTGTCATTTTCAGAAGCAGTTTGACGTCGTTTTTTTTTTGTCCACATGGGGGTCCTTACTCCTTGCAGTTTCGATTTGGTTCAAGATCTCAAATTTGGCTTTTCCCACGACACTTGCACATGACAATAATGATTTCCCAGATTGATACTACTAATATTTCCACTCATGTTCTCTCTAGCACCTTCAAAGAAACAAAAGATACTAATAAAATTTAAACAACTACTTGTGTTTTTCCAGATCTTTTTATTCCAATGAATTTTGATGCGAATATATTTATAAATATGTTTTCATTTGATTAGGGAAATTATACGGTACTCCTTACAAATAAAAGATATCTTGAACCTGATGGAGATCAGACACGGTCAATATTAAAATTGGGTAGTATTCTCTATGGGAAATGGATAACATTTAATCAGTTTACGACACTAGGGATTATTCCGTGCCTCCACCACCGCCATGTGGTCCTCTATGCCTTCTTTTAACTACATATTCATGTAGCATCAATACATTTAGTCTTGAGTTTCACGTAAATGTACGATGAGGAGGCGGCATGAGGCTCCATGAGGCCGAACCCAGGGGAGTTGAATAATTTTTCCTAGTTTTGAGTCCAATGGTATTCCTCATCTCTATGGGCAATTTAGGTTAATAGTGTCAGTAGATTAATTACTGCTATGTGGTTATAGCAGTCTCCTTAATGGAGATTCCAAGTTTAATTTTGCCATTCTTCTCTTCGTGCAACTCATACAAATCCCATGAAGAAAAAATTGCCCCTTGTGTTTAGCACAAAATCTTGATTCTTCAAAATATAATTATCCATGTGTTTCTTTCCAAATCCCATACAATTTTTACAATAAATGAAACAGTTTTGGCATTATCACTATCCTAAATGAAATTGGTTAATTGGGGTTCGCCTTTGCAACATTTCCCTACATAATTGTGATTAATCAGTTTAATGTAACGTCTTATCTTTCCTCTTCAAATCACTAAACAAGACAAATTTTCATTTCTTATCTTTTTTTACTTTTTTCGGCTTAGACAAAAATTCATTTGCAGCCACATCCATTTGTATCTGAAGTCTCATTTATTTTGGAGTCACTCACACCCAAATCTCATAATTTTTAACAAAACTGAAATTGGTTATTAGGGTTTGCCTTTCCAACGCTTCTCAATTTAGTACATAATTCAAATAAACAAAGGTATCTTACTTGTTACTCCTTATCATTTTCCCCAAATTACCCACACCACACAAACTGTTCAATCTTATATTAGGTTCAATTCTCTCACTACTTGGCTGCCTTTGGCATAATTGCTAGAGATAGTGGTGGAATAGCTCAATGGTGGCGGTGTGGTAGAGTAATGGTTGCGTTGGCGCTATCTATAGAAGCTTGGGCTCTTAGGGTAGCTTGTGCTATGGCAGAAGAATCAAACCTGAACGAGGTGATTTTTTAGTCTGACTGCAAAGTTTTGATTCACGGTTTTGATGAGTCAAATGCCGATCGAGATCCCTTGGGTTATAGACTTATAGCTGCAATTGTGAATGATATCAAAGCTTGGGCAAAGAATAGACAATGGTCCTTCAAATTGTGTAGAAGAGAGTGCAATAGAGGGGCACATTGGTTAGCTTCTAATGGTAGAATTCAGAATTGTGTTCTTTCTACGGGTTATATTCCGCCCGGTTTAGAGTCTGTTTTGAGCAAGGACTTGTCTCAGCATTTTCATTTATATATATCTTGACGTCTTAAAAAAAGTAAAAAAAATTATTATATGTTTTTTTTCCCTGCTTAAACAAAAATCCCAATTACAACTACCTCAATTTGTATCCGAAGGTTCATTACTTTATTTTGGAGTGCATCATCCGCGCTGCACCGTGCAACGCATATGATAGCCGTCCATCTTGAAAACCAATGGTTCGGATTCGCTGAAGCTTTCTTACCGGTAATATAACACTTTGACCGGTAAGAAAGTGTCCGCGAATTCGGACCATTGAAAACACTTTTTGACGGTTGAGATTGTTGCACTGCACGATGCAACACAAATGATGCGCTGCAGTATCTCCTAAACTCCCCAAAAAAAAGTTAGTAAAAGTTTCAATTTCTTACGATAATAGTTTCAATTTGCAACCATCTTCAAAGAGGAAGTTGGTAATTTGCTATAGCAATGGAGTGTACAGCAGGATTCCTGTTTTCGTGTAAATGGGTTTGCGTTAGAATATTACTACTACATTACCAGCATTATGGTCCACAGACGTTTGGTTCTTTTCCCTCCCACGCGGATTGAACTTTTGAATTTGGCTCTCTCCTCACTCTTGAAAGTTAGTTCAAAGTAGAGGTTCAGTCAATCTCTCTCTCGACATCATCCGAAAACCCCACCACGGCTGGGGTCCTCTCAATTCGATATCTCCTTTTCAGGATTTTGCAGTCAAGATCTGCTACCCCTATCCGACTCGGTCAAACATTTTACTCCTATTTCGCTCTTACACGGCATTGCACAGACCACACTATTCTTCTATACTCCCTCCACTCTATATATTGTTTCCCATGTCTTGATGGAAAATATTCTATACAAAAAAGAGTACATATTTTACATCCGGAAACGTCTTTTTTCATAAGCACAGGACTAACCTTTCGGTGGAAAATAAAACCCACTATGAGAACCGCGCGACTGGAAAAATGGCCTTTTCTCTCGGAATGTCTTTATTATGTTAGGTACAAATGACATGGCAACTCATGATTTAACTATTTCTTCTCGCGTTGCACCGACATAATACAACAACACCACCACCACATTATTTTGCAAAAGGTACAAAAGATCCATAGAGAGCCCGCTGGAGAAAAAAGTCTCCCCTCCCTTCCCGGGTCATACTCCGGTGCGCCTATACTGACCTAAGAGCATCTCTATCGGTCTCAACAAAAATTAACTACATTTGACAAGAAAAGTACCTAATTTATCTTTGCCAAGCCACCAACACCCAACAGTACTCTAGCCATTTGCCTCAAAAAAGAACACAACAATAACATAACCCATCTAGTCCCCAATCATTGGGGTTACGGGCGGGGATGATTGGAGACAGGTCTAACATTTGGCAATATGCACAAAGTGATTGCTCTCATAGTACCACTGAGACAGTGGCCCCCTAAACCTCCAAGAACCGAGGAGCTATAGGGGCGTTTTGCTGCAAAACCATGCCCCCAAATCAAAGCCGAAAGACATCAGAGAGGGCAGACCTAGAGCCTCAAAAAAGAAAAGAAAAGAAAAACACGTTGATCTTCATCTTCCTCCCACGGGCGTGTGCGCAACACGCGCCGAGAGTGGATCTCACTCTCCGGCATTCGCCTCTTTTGTCCGGAGCATGCGACCACCACACGACTCCGTCGGCGACGGGTCACCACTGGAATCATCTCGACGAGAGCTACAACCCTCTGATATCAAAATGATTTTAGAATCAAGTTTCCTTTTTCCCGTCGACTTGGAGATTTCTGGCGACTGCTTTTTCAGTTTACAGATTCCGGCAACAAGAGCCGACTCGTTCTTTCCTATCGATTTTCAGCTAGGGGAGAGACCCAATCGAAGCCACCGTCGTCGAAGCACGACAGCAGAAGAGGAGGCGGCAAGACTTCAGTACCTCAATATCTGTGGCGAGTTACTGTAGCAAATATTAGGGTGTCAAGTGGAGATTGTTCAAGCTTTTTCAGCAACTTGGTGGAAATCCGTGCAGGCATTCGAGCACTGGAATGGGTACTGAGAGAAGGCATTGCAACGGTGTCAATCCATACGGATTGGTTGGTTTTCGTCCAGGGATTGCTAGCTCCAGTTCAAGCCACCTCTATTACTCGTCATGTTCTTTTGGATTTTCCCTCTTTATGTTCTCAGTTCCAGTTTGTCAAAGTTATTGAAGTCTCTAGATTGGATGCTAAGCCTGCTTATGATGTGGCTAGAGCAGCGCTATTACCTTTGTAATTGCTCTTATTCGTCAAAAAAAAATAAAAAATTCAGACGAGGTTAAAAAAACATCAACACAGTAAACAGAAATAAGCAAAATGTATAATAAAACTGAATAAATGAGCACCCCAAAAAAGGTTCAAAACAATGGCTTTATCAAAACCACCATTAGTAGCATATCCATGTACAACAGCGCAAAACAACCGGAGAGGCCTTTACATAAGCAGAAAATAAAACTTGCCCCTTGCTCTTTCAAAAACAAAATTTTCCAAACAGAAACAGCTCCACTGGTCTGAGTAGCGATCAGAGGAACTTGGAACCTGTTCACCGCCAATATCAGTAACGAAAACGGTTTAACCAGTAACCCATTGGACAAAGGAATGACAAATTGAACAATTCGACTCATTGCAATATACACCTTCATCTGCACACCATATGCACCCTCCCTAAATTAAGGAGTCAAGATAACAGTTGTAATGCCTCCTGTTGAACTCTAGCAAGCTACCGTACGTCCTATCGGCAACCCCAACGAAAAGAGCTTCAGAGTCTGGACTGAATGAAATCCCGGCAATCTCACCAAAAAGATCAATCTCCTGTCCCTTAATGTAATCACATTTTGTATCAAAGATATGAACAAAGTCTGCCGGCTCAGCCATAGCCATGAACCGGCCGTCTGAGGTGAACCGTATGGCTCTTATTGCACCCATTCTTCCCTTGAGTACAGATAGAGACTTGGACAGGTTTCTGATGTCCCACAATCTGCAAGTAGTGTCCTGGTTCCCCGTTGCCAGAATTCTGCCATCAGGGTGCCAAGCTGAAGCAAATGAATAATCCAGGTGCCCCTTGAGGTTCCCAACAACCTGCCAAAGAGTTTTCTCCAATCAGGTCAAGCTAGATAAAAAAAAATACTACTACTACTACTACTACAGAAGTTGCGGCAATGCCATCTTTGTAATCAATGTTTTAAAAACAGGACCTCAAGCCCGAAAAAGGACCTGGTGGATAGGTCACCGGTTCAACCGTGGTCTGGAATAGAACCTTGATGTCATAATTATGTAAAGTTATAAATTAATAGTATGAAACTAACTAAAATATTAAAACAAAAAAGAATATTCATATAAACAATTTTGGAATCGGCTGGGTTTCTCATTTTTTGGATTGAACGATAAGAAAGTGAAGTTGAAAAAAAAACGATATGAAAGTGGGCAAATAAAATGCAATCTGTATCTTTGGTTTGAAACTTCGAATCCACATCGATTAAGAAACCACTTGGGAGCAACACTTGCTCCTATAAGTCATACCAAGGCAGTAAATTGAAAGGTGAGTGGGACTACCGCGTGTGCTGCCTCAAACGGCATAGGCCCCACCTCTGACAGCTACTTAGCACATATGCTGAAAGCTGTGTAATTCAAATTTTGTCCGGTCCAGTTTGGTCAGCTTGTTCCCAGGTTGACTGGCTCGATGGTTCAACCATCAAATTCAAGCGGCTTTCATTATTGAGGCCGCTTCTTGCAAATAAACAGTTAGCTTATAAGTCCGACCCGGACCACGGCCCGGTTGACGGTTCAACCGACCGGTCCGGTCCGCTTTTTAAAACATTGTTCGTAATAAAAGCATCTTACTTGGTTCTTCATTTCAAAATGATGTGCGCACATAGCCTGTGTATACACATACCTATACGCCCTGTTTGGTAGAAGGAGATGAGAGGGGGATATAGGGAATAGCTGGATATAGATATTCGGCTTGGTCATATCCCGTGTTTGTTTGCTCCTTTGCCACCTGGATATAATATCCCAGGATATCCATATGCCTCAGCAGAGGTCTTATATTTAGACACACCCCACCTGTCTAAATTATATCCGGCCTCCCCATTACCCAAATACCCCTCTAGCCCCACCACATTGAATGCCATTTCCGTGCTTACTGAAGGGGGAGAGAAACTCCATCTCAACTCAACCTCCATGGCTAATGCTTCCCTACTGAAATTTGAAGCCCAGACCTTTTCGACAATTTCTATGAATTGCTTTCGAATATTGCCCAGAAGACTTTAATATTCTGGATCAAAGCATAAGATCGGTTTGGATCTTCTACAAGAAAAATCGATAGAAGAATCATAAAAAATAAATAAAAAATTTACGGCGTTTTTCTAGTTCTTAATAATCTGGTTTATATATTTATTGTTTAGCAGTTGTAGAATTGAATCTTTATTAATGGGAGCTTGGTTTTGGAAGAAGGCAGAACATCTTTTAAATTTTACCTGGGCATAGGTTTCAAACTCGTCCTTCATCAGTTGGTCGCAGTGGACGATCGGTCAGGTAGGCCGTCGCAGAAGTTGGCACCGACGGGGATGGGTATTGCGTTTTGGGTTTGGTCTTGGATGTGGGATTGATGGCCGAATTAGTTTGAACGGAGAGTTGGGTTTTGGGTTTGGTCCTAATCTAGTCTGTAGAATTTGGTAAAGTAGGGGAGAGAATTTTGGTTTGGTTTAAAATAACCAAGCGCAAAATAGAAATTTTACATTATCCACCCTCTCATATCCCCCTCTAAAAAAACTAAACAAACCAAGTAACTTCTTATCTCCCCTTCTAAAATAATACCCCCTCTAACCACCCCTTTATCCCCTCTTATTATATCCCACTTCCCCCCTCATATACAAATCCCTTTAACAAACAAGGCGATATATTATATTTTAATCACATATGAACTTGTGTTTGTCAACTACCAAGTAATCTCAACTAGAAAACCTTGAAGAAACTAAATAGCACTAGCAAATAGAGAAACAACTAACCTTCCCAGACTGAGCATCTGCAACTAAGCACTCCGCACTGTCTCCCAGAACCGCGAGTAATTTACCATCATGACTGACTGAGGTGTTCTGCAAATGAAATTAGAAAAATACGAATCAAGCAGCGTAAGAAACAGATTAAAAAGATGAGAAGTACATCGGTCAAGGGCTACTCACATTTACAGACCAGGGGAAGGTGAAACGATTAAGGCACATGAAGTTTCCAGCGTCAAAAACCCTGACCTGGGCATCGTTATTTGCAGTGATGATCCTCACTGAACCACTGCAAAGAATGGTTGCGTAAGACCACCAAAATGATAACTCTCTTCCAATTGCATCCAGTTAATAATTGAACTTACGTGGGGCTGTGGCATATGTCAACTGCATTAGTTATAGCATTTTCATCTGCGGTTACTTTTGTGCTGAAGGCAACCCCAGACTGGTTTAAATACTGCCCATGAGAAAGAACAAGTAAGAAAATTCAGGATTGCATGAATGATCATCAGAAACAGAAAAAGTACCAAGGAAAAACCAAAGAATTTTATCCATTGCTCTGTGCTATACCTTGCATATCAGCTCCCCCTGAAAACCACCTGCCACTAGTAGATTATCCTTAACGGCCATGGTGCTGATTTGGACCCTGGAGAGGGTCTTAGCCATGGATCCAGAGTATTTCTGCAAAGCATCCCACATTTTGATAATTCCTATGCTTCAAATTATTAAAATAGGCTAGAGCCCACAGAGGTGTTACTTACTAATGCGGGTACAATAGGTTTGGCAACATTAAGCACTTCTTTGACCCTCCTTTGAAGTGAAGACCAATGCATCACTGAGTAATTTTGCATAAGGTACACATCGTGTTTTGAGGTCGCCCAAAGAAGATTCCTCAACTGCAGGTAGAAAAAGCCAATTTGACGGAAGTATCAGCAACTCTTTCCAAAACAACAACATATTCACTGCAATATTGCATCCCATAACAATCCAAACAATCTTTTAGCAAATAAATAAACTGGCAAGGTCCGCAAGTATGGTAAAAAAGATTGCTCAATCCAAGACAAGGCATATCTACAGAAAATACAAAAACTGACAAGACCTTAAACCCACAAACACATGATTCCTCAAGGGGTAATTTTCTATAACACCGTACATTGTAGTAGTGAAAACTTCCGTAGCTGCATTCGTGATTCCACACACACACACACAAAAACTCTAGCGAACAGATATTGTAACATTCATCGGAAATAAATCCCTCAGTTTGAATCTGCAGAGGATGTAGTGAAAAACAAAGCCTACTATAACAACAAATCCCTCAGTTTGAATCTGCAAAGGACGTAGTGAACAACAAAGCGTACTATAACAAAGCTTTACAACAGAGTCCCAGTTGTCATGTTCTAAAGTTGCTAATTGCGTCACCATTGGATAATTACTTCACAATAGACGCATTTACAAATCAAGAGCCAAAAGTAATGATCTACTGGACAAGTTGCTGACTCCATGTGCCTTAAATTTGCCATAACTGACATGCCACTGAGAAATAATCGTGCGACTGTGCAGGTCGTAATTTGGTTTAATTATAAAACTCGTCCATGTGAAATGGAGCAGATTAGCTATCAAATTTTCCTCACAGAAGAGAGGTGACAAGTAAGAATCGAAACAAGCTAGAGGAAAGTGCCACACTGAGAGCTAGAAAATCATGGACCAGCATCAAAGAAGGGAAGTTCTGACAAGCTAATTCATTAGGCCAAGCACTCGGAAGAAATGAAATCAGTAATTCATCCGTATCCTGATAAATCCTGATATCAGGCAATGCTAGAAAAGAGGAGAGAAGTGGGAAAAACTACTGCCCAAATTCAGCAGAAGATGTAGTAAGGCACAGAACCAATTCTTTAAATAATTCAAGGACACAAAACACAAACATGGTTTTTATGCAGTGATCTGAAATAAATGTGATGATAGGATCTTTTTCTTTTTCTTTACTGGACTTGTCTATCAAGATGATCAAAGTTAGATAGTAGGGAGTCTGTCAAACCTTTGCCTTGCAAAGCTTCAAATATAAGTATGATACACACCATAAAAAACAAAAGGAAAAGGCAAGTAAATATAAAGGAAAGCAAAACAAAAAGATGAGAACGACCGCGACCAGTACAATCAACCCTAGGAGTCCAGCATTGTAAAAGCAATGTAACATAATCCCAGAAACAGGTAAAGAAGACATTGCCACACCAAGGGAACATAGCGACCCCCTTCCGTTTGGTGTAAATGTTAGCATCATCTCACTTGAATCGTATCCTATGTCAACACGGGTATAATAATTGCTTACAAGCGAAAGCTTTAAAAAAAAATGTAACTGACACTATTTAAATGTGGAATCCCCTCAAAACAAAAATCAGACAAACAAAAGACTCAAGCAGTTATGAGTGCTGCAGCGCACTGATTTAATTATTAAGATGATAACACAACAGGATAATAGAGAAGTCATAATTAGCCCCTGATGTCAAAAACCTATAGATGCTAAGAGCAGGTATTTCTACAGAGGCCTCTTTAATGCTCAGATATTGCCCCATCATACCATACGAAAATCATATCCTTATCGCGCCAGCTGCTCAAATTTAACTGCCATCCTGCTGCACTGAAATAAATATGAGATAGCAGTCCCACAAGTCACAAGATTAGGATAAAAGGAAAAATCACAAGTCCAGAATAGGAACATAACAAAATTGAAATTGCAAACGCAGAGAGACAAAGCAACTGTTGCGTATCACCAAAGTTACAAACTTGGAGACTTGCTGGTCAATGAATAGACACCCCCTCGGCATAAGGTACAAATTTTGGAGTCACTATTATATCAAGGGAAAAGTGACAAAAAAAACAGCAGTCACTGTACGATCTATTTCTGGTGCACTTAAGATCCATGGAATATCTACCAAGACCTCAAAATGTTTAGGATTGTGATTATGGAATCAAGGGAAAAGTAACAAAAAAGCAGCAGTCACTGTACGATCTATTTCTGGTGCACTTAAGATCCATGGAATATCTACTAAGACCTCAAAATGTTTAGGATTGAGATTATGGAATCAAGGGAAAAGTGAGAAAAAAGCAGCAGTCACTGTATGATCTATTTCTGGTGCATTTAAGATCCATGGAATATCTACTAAGACCTCAAAATGTTTAGGATTGTGATTATGGAATCAAGGGAAGAGCGACAAAAAAGCAGCAGTCACTGTAAGATCTATTTCTGGTGCATTTAAGATCCATGGAATATCTACAAAGACCTCCAAATGTTTAGGATTGCGATTATGGAAATGTTCCATGGTCCCACGATCCTAGAAAATTCTTTTTGTTGTAACAATCAGTTCCATTCAACCATGATGATCATGCAGATAGGGTTTTTAGAAGCTTCTAGATCGCCCCATAACTGTCCAACTCTCTAAGATACAGAAGACCACTATGTGAAGCATAAACCACAAGATGTGGGCATACGCATTCAAAGGGCATTGAATAAGTTGCTTGCAAATAATCAGGACCTGTAAAACCTTTTTCGCAAAATTAACTGCCATGAAAGGGGAGTGACAATACATTAACAGATCACTTTTGCATCGGCAAGAAAGAATGAGTGATCAAACAGGAAATTGTTGCCGAGGCTCCGCTGATTTCTGTTTGTGACAAGGCATATAGTTCAAACTTCATCGTGTGCCACAAAAGATGTACCAGTAACCAAAGAAAAAGCCACTGAAATACTATGAAACTGTAATGCAACACGACAAACACTTCTCGTGCTCATGTTATGGAACACCTATGTCCATAGTCTCATCCAACACTATATGCGAAGAAATCATCAAATACCACAAGTACAGAGGCATATGTTATGGAAATCATTTTGCATGCATATCCAATTTGGCGGAGATTGTCATGCACACAAAGACGGTAATAGTAAAAATTCTTCATGTTTCATATCATGTACAACAATAGCACAAGCAAGACATATTGAACACCGGAAAATACATCAACGCCCCTACCAGAAATAAAGCCGGGTTATATCCTCACCACAATGCTTCCTCATTCCATAACTTGGCATAAAAAATATGCAGCTGTACATATAGGAAACCGAGCGTATTCATAACTGTACCTTCCATATACAGGTCTTGTAACATTATTAAAATGGATGTGAACTTGTCATGTGTTAATAATCTGCACAAAAAGGATTCAGTAAATACAAACCCCGGCTCAATGCTAATTGAACCGGGCACAAGCAAAAACAATCACGAAAAAAAATTAATTATTATCCGTGCTGGCATATAAAAGGACTAGTGCTAACACAGTTTTTGTTGCTTCCATTAACATCAAGTAAAATTCACCATTCTTAAGTCTTTCTCACACAGGAAGCAACAAAATTATGCTGGCAACAGCCCAACTCTACAGCAAAATCTATGCTAGCCTGCAAAGAATCACTGCTGATGTGAGAAAAGCAACAATAACAAAGCTATATTAAGCTGAAGTAAGGCAAATCCACCAGCTAAATGTTAGAAAATGATTTAATCTGGACCAATGCTCAAAATTGGGGGGTCAGTCAAATCATTGTTATGATTCTTATGGTCCTTATGGATGAATCCCAAAATATCCCATAGCACTCCAACAAAGACGGCGGTCATGAACTAATACCTACACAATACTTGTGATATGATGCATCTATAATTCTAGATTAAGGGAAAAAACCTTAAGCTGTGAAGCTATTGCGCCAATAACATGCATGTAGCAATTTCCACAACGATAGCAGAAATAATAAAGGGCTATGTTTGACACAAAACTCAAAAAAAAAACTCAAAAAGTGCTCATATCAACATAAAAAAATGAATCAAATAATCCATGTGAGTGGCTGCACAGATATCTAAGACTGAATCAATTAATCAATAGTAGTGTTACTTGTTAGTCAGTGGCCCAACCAATTACATGTGAATCCCAATCGATGTTCTTTGAAAGAGTTGAAAAGAAGGTGGATAAAACAAGATAGAACATTAAGACCATAGAGGTTTAAATTTAGTTGCAGAGAGCTCTCTTGTTCAAGATAGTTACAAATTGTAAAGTAATTCCTCAAAATGCTTATCTTAAAAATGAGAAAAAATCGTATTAGAAACTACGTAATAGATGCCCATAAAACAGATGAAGGATTCCAGATAAAAACTGAAACTTTAGAATAGTGGATAGCATCTGCACCTGAAAATGCACAATTGTTGATTTGACAAGCCTTGTATTGAACTGGAAGTCGTACAAGTTGTGGCCCTTCTCCACCTGCTTGCACTCCTGCCACAGTAATCACAGCAAAAATGCTCAATAGCTTGGAAAAAAAAAAAACTCTACAGGATTTGAAGGAATAAGCAGGGGAGGGAGTTCCTAGTGTATTAGAACTGTCAGTGCACTAATTTATTAGAAAGTTTTTATCTTCAGCCCAATGTTCATGGATCACTCCTTTCAGAACCATGCCTGAAATACATCAGGTTTAGCCCAATGTTCATGAATCAACAAGTGCAAATTCCATGGATGAAGAAGAACTTAGGTTCCCAGCAGAGCTTACAAGATTGTTTAATTTATCCATTGCAAAAGGTGACGAGTAACCCTCTACGAAATCTATATAAACTAAACAAAGCAAGCTAAAGGAGAGAATGTTATACTACGAAATATGAAATAAAAGCCAACAATTCTTGGAAAGGTTCATCAATATCTAAGTTTTCGTCTCAACCAGTGGCGGAACAAGAGCAGGGTGGTGGTAAATGCCACTCCCGCTTAATTTTTTCATTTTATTTAAATTTAACTATAAATCATATATTCTAATAGTCTAGTATGATTTTTTTAACTTTAAACCCTACTTTAAATCATACATAATCTTATTTTTTTCGGTGCTTCGGAGAGTATATTTCATCTTATTAGATAAGAAGATTAGGGAATCTAGTGCGATTTTTTCTTTGGGGCCTCAAAAGGAGGAGACACCATTCTTCCTTTTCCAAATACAAATCCATCTTGTTTTCCAGATTCCAAAAAAAGTAAAGTTCCATTCAGTAGATCGTTAGACAAATATTCTATGTTAATGGATAATAAACCGTAGAACATACCTCTCTCTCTCTCTCTCTCTCTCTCTCTCTCTCTCTCTCTCTATAAAAACCAAATCCAAATCCATCAAAATAAGAATTTTAGTGGTTGATTTCTCCTAATTTGGCAAACCTCAAAATTCAGATTCTGGCTCCGCCCCAGGTCTCAACACCATTATATAACACCCCAACACCAAAAAATTCAAGGTCATCTAACATGCTGAGAAGCAAACAGCAATTTATTAATTAAACCAATTGGAAGCATTTTCTCTAACATTATGTTAAGACATCCCCAAATTTTGATGCAAGAAGTACCTTTTCGAGCTCCTCTCGACAACGTGAGAGGTTCTCATAATTCTTGTACTGATTTAATCTTGTCTCACGGTACTTGTCTCTGGTGAAATTGAGCCTCTCCCAAGGAATCCCCTGAATATCTTTACCATTTCTGGCTTCCAAAGCTGAAGTATCAGTCTTTGGCTTGGTCTGTAAAAACCCAAAACTCAATTAGGAACCACAATATTATACTACTACTAACAACTAACTTTAATACTTTAATAAAAATAATTGAAGATTCGAGACCTATAGATTAATTAAGACTCTTATCTACTATGCATTATAAAAATACATACCAGGTCGAAGTCATCCACGAAATCCGAGTCCAGAGACTCATCAAGACCATTCTTCTGTGATTGGATGTTCTCATCAAAAGAGTTATCATCGAAGTCTGTCATGTCGTAATTGTCTTCAACATTGTATTCGAGTTCGTGGTTGTGAAATTGTGCCATTGCACTACATCCATAAGACAGTAATTTAATCAACTACAAACCCAATTCCCTTCATAAAACATCCTAGAACAGGTCACACACACACACAGAGAGACTTACTTTTTTAAGAAAAATATAGAAGGTGATGTGATTGGTGATATAATTATAATTACAAAGGTTTTCTATTGGGGAAAATCATTTCAACTAAAAAGATGGTATGAAATTATGAATGTTATATTTTTGGAAAAAATTCCGAAACAGTAGTCTGCAAAACTGATATTGCATAGTGCAATCAGAAACAAGAAAAAAGTTCACCAGAAAAGAAAACACATGCAAATTATACATTTAATTTCGATAACCTAGAAGTTTTTTTTTTTTTTTTTTTGGGGGTAAGTAACCTAGAAGAGTTATCATGGTTTTGAGTAGATTTCCAGGTAAATACTTATATTAGTTGGAATCATCAACACGAATTGACATTAAATAGAACAAAATCGACGATGCAATATCAATATATCAACCGTTAATAAAGAATTTATACACTCAGATAAACTGCATAAGCGAAATAAACAACAATCCTATGATACTTATATAACAAACAAAGGACTTTGAAAGAAAAACACACAAAACGGGAAACAAAAAATACCTCTAAATTTCCGTAGAAAGCGAAGCGAATGGCTTAATTAGAGTAGATCCTAATGAAATCAAGGCGAGAAGACGGCAACAGCGACGAGAAACAACCGGTAAGAAAGTAGAGAAGAGAGAGAGAGAGAGAGAGAGAGAGAGAGAGAGAGTAAACTGAAGAAAGACAGAGTAGAGGAGGAGAAGAAGAATCTGGATTCTTGAGCTCAATTTTCGCAAAACAGTCAAGGAGGTCGGCCACATGCACCGAGTGTCCTTATAACGGACGGTGGTGTGAGCGCGAAGGTTAGTGTGGGACCCACAATCGTCGGTCACAAACACCCAGATGGTGTAAGGCGTGAGCGAACAGCCAAGGTTGGCGTGGGACCCAATTGTGGGTCTCCGCATTAAAGAAATCCATGGGCTGTGGTTGTTTTTATATGACGTGGGCTCCATTAACGGGAGCATTGAGCCGTTAACATGCTGCTGTTTTCCTTTTCTTTTTTTGAAAACGTCACCATGTCATTTTATAACGTCACCCGATTACATCAAAATACAAGAATGAAGTGAAAACCACTAATAATTGAAATGAGAACAGCAAAAGGCTAATAGAGCCACCGGCTTCCAGACACACCTGTCAAAGCAAACCCGACAACTATGGGACAGAATGATGAATCCAATCAAAAGCTAACGGAAGAGCATTCCAATGGATATCCAACTCAGAGCATAACACTATATAGCACATGTGTAATCTAAAACCAAGCATGCTTATGATCCAGGAATACGAAAGCTGCAAAATGCTCAACGCCGTCAAACAACAAACGATAGAGAGAATCTCCACTGTAGCCTTCCCCAAAGCCGCCGCAAAAGGACATAACTTCAAGAGAACCTCTGTTGTCACGAGAGGCTCTGGATGCCTCATCGGGCATAGGCGGCCCCATACGTCCATGGCATAGGTTTCATCCCAATATCAAGCAATCAGAGTCAAGAAGATATATCGAAGAAAATCTACAACATATCCATACAAAGCCTACACAATTAACCAAGAAATTGAAACTAAAAGACTAATCAAAACCCAAATAAAGCTGAAGCAAAACAAAACCCATCACTGAGTCCCAAGTTAACTCCGAGTTGAACTGAGTTGAGACAAGTCACTGCTCCGGGTATAGAACATAGCTCCATAGTGGTCGCCGGCAACGGGATCTGGAAGCTTATTCGTCGGAGGGTGCCCATGCCGCCATAAAATCATCGTCCCGTCATGACCCATAACTAGCAAATCAAAATGGGAGAATAGGCGGAGGAAAGGGGTGATGGTCGAAGGGGGAAAGCGGTAGGGGAAACTGATAGAGGAATAGAGGCGATGCGCGGTGGTGGTGATATGATGGTGGCGGGGCGATTAGGACTGGGGGGGGGGAGGTGAGGTTAAAGGGCGGCGGCCCCACCTCCCCTAGGGAAAATTCGAAACTAGAGGAGAGGGCTATCGAAAAAAGGTGGGGCGGCGGTAGAGAAGGGAAAAACCCTAGAGAGCAACCACAGAGGTAGAGGTGTCAAACGGGCCGGATCGGCACGGGCACGGCACGTTCGAAGGTGGCACGACACGTTAGAGGCACGGTAAAATCCTAGCACGACACGACACGGCACGGTATAAGTTGGCACGTGGCACGGCACGGGCACGGAATTGAGTGGCACGGCACGGGGCACGGCACGGTCTAAGGGGGTACGTGGCACGACACGACACGGTCTTCTACGGACATGGCACGGGCACGACACGAAGTCAATGGGGCACAAGGCACGACACGGCACGACTTTATTCTACCACGGCACGACACAGTACAGGCACGGGCACGAGCACGGAAGTTGGCATGGCACAGCACGGCGCAGAAGTAGGACGGGGCATGGCACGGTTCAAGCAAGTGGCAAGGCACGGCGGCACGGCACGAGGCATGGAAAAACCAAAAAAAAAAGTTAAATATTTTATTTCCATGTATTTTTTGATAATCCAAAAAAAAGAAGAATTATTTTGGGTTGTGTACTTGTGTTAGTGAATTATATATTTATATAATTATATCAAGTTAAAAAAAATGAAGTCATGAGACTCATGAGTCATGACCAAAAAAAGGGAAAAAGAAAAGAAAAGGGAAAAACAAGTTACAAATTTTTTAATTTTGCTTTTTTTATTTGAGAGAGAGAGAGAGAGAGAGAGTTTGGACAAAAAAAAAGCATTTAAAATAATTTATATGATTAATAAATTTTGAATTAAAATTCAAACATGAACAAAAAATGTATACTATACACATTACATACACATTGCCTTTTATCTAATAAAGATTTTGAAAAAAAAAATATCAATTCTATTTGGTGAAAAATATATATTTTTTGTTTGTTTTAGTGAATCATTGAATGATCAATTATATCAAGTTAAAAAAAAAAATCAAGAACAAAAAAATTAAAAATTAAAAAAAAATTATCATTTTTTTTAGAGAGAGACAGAGTTGGACAAAAAAAGAAAAAAAAAAGTTACAAATTATTTTTAAAAAAATGGGTTAAAAAAAGTTACGACAACGTTCCGCACAACTATGTTCAAATCTCCATTAAATTAAATTAATTGAACAATCGAGAGCGTTAATATCGTAGTTTTTGTTGATTAAATCAATCATGTAAGGTTTTGTATCGATCGGATTTAGAAAACCCATTGATTGAAGTATGAATTTGTTATTTCGATGAATTTTACAAGAGAATTATTGTCCGATTAAATGTAAGTTGAAGCCCGATGAACTTAAATTTTGGTACAAACGATGTACTCTATAGTATGTGAAAGATAGACGGTTCCGATCGGGAAAAAAAAAACTTCGGTGGGGCTGTTATGTTTTAGAATAAGACTTTAATGCCTCGGGTAGCATTAAACGTGATCCGATCTCATAGCTATCGATATCCGAAGATCTAAAAAATTGGTGTCAATGATGGAATCAACGAGGCGTGAAATCCTAACGGTTCAGATCGACCATTGTAACTTTTGACTCAGTAACGACCTTTGAAATCTATACGTTGAATATAGTTGGTTGGAAACTAAGTCTTATGCTATAGTTTAATGTACATTAGCCACACAAGCGCAACACAATTACGACGATCCACACCTATCATTTTGTTTATCTTCGTGTTTTAATACGTCTCACAAAAATTTGGGTCAATTTGTTATTGAACGGCCTTTCATCGGGAGATTCGAGACGTAGATTCATTAGAAGGAAAAAATATGTTAAGTTCGATCGAGCATATAGCGATAATCAATCTACTTAATTTTTTACACGAACGATACATAATCGCTCGAAGAAAAAAGATAGACGGTTCCGATTTTCAAAAAATAACTCGAAAGGCCCTCGAAAATGTATCGTAACTTTAAGAGGATTTTCCATACATGTAATGACATGTACCACACACACACAATCTCTAACTCTATCTCTCTCCCTTTCCCTCCAAATCTGCAAATACCGTACTGTCCTAAAATTTTCCAGAAAATAAAAAATTCCGCCCAAATCTAAAATCCCTAAACTCTCTCCCTCCAATTTTTTTCAGAAAATCTTCCCCAAATAAATTCCTAAACTTCAAATGCGTCGCCGGAGCACTCTGTTGTCACTCCAGGTGCGGTTCTTCTCCAGTCTCCACCCTCGTCTTTGTAACAAGTGTTTGGGTCTTCTCTGCTATTGCTACTGTGTGTGTGTGTGTTGTTGGTAGAAGGAGAGGGAGAGGATATGGGAGTAGCAAGCAAGACAGGAGAGTGGGCATCAAGGCCTTCACGGCGGGCGTCGGTGTTACCACCATCTATCTCGTGGACCTCCGTTAACGTCTGCCGCAGCCTCTCCTGGCATAACGCCCAATCGGTAATTAACCCAACTCACTCTCTCTCTCTCTCTCTCAGAGAGATCCCTAATACTATGTGAAGTGGATCCCCCATGATATATGCACAGTTTTTCCCTATCTATTGGATGCAATATTAGTTGGTTATGGTTTCTTGTTGTTTTTTTGGTCTCGGCAATTGCCCTTCCAGTGTTTGATAATATGCTTGAATCAATTTTGGTTCTTAATCAGTTAATTTTAACACACCCATTATGGTCTTTCTTTGCTCACTTTTTTTTTATATTGGTTCCTTGTACATGTGGGATTATCTCTTTACTCAGGACTTCAAATTCACATTGGAGGCAACATGTAGCAGGAACGTATTGTTTCTTTTCAACTCAGGTTTCCCTACACACATTGATATTCCTGGATTGTGGGCTGAAGATTAATATTTGATATTGCCTTCAATCTAATTGAGTATGATATCTTGCGACTTTGTTGAATCTGGTGGGTAGTTTGTTTGATTTTGCATGCTTATAACACACATATGCCTTTTCTTGTACATGTGCACCAATGTAGAACTATTTAGAACCTTTGCTTTAGCTTCATTTTTAGCACCTGGACCGGCACGACACGATAAACATGGGAACAAATGATGAAAATAGATGGCACCACACAGCACAACACGATTTAAAAAGGCACGGCATGACACGACACACGATTAAATAAACGGGCCGGCACGGCACGATTCAAAATAACACGGCACGACATGACGCGATAAAAAAAGCACGACACGACACGACAAAAAAAAAAGCACGGCACGACACAACACGATTAAGTCAACGACACGGCATGGCACGACACGATTAATTAATCGGGTACAACACGGCACGTCACGACTTAAAAAAGGCATGACCCGACACGGCACGGTAAAGTAAACTGGCCCGGCACGGCACGACACGAGCACGGTACGTCACGGCACGGCGCGGCACGATGAAGTAAATGGGCACGGCACGACACGACACGAAGCACGGTTCGCACGGAAGTTGAGTGACACGGCACGGCACGACACGCACGTTTGACACCTCTACACAGAGGGGAGAAGGAGCTCCCACAGAGGGGATAAAGTTTATTAACATGCTATTCAAGTTTCCAATTTTCTATTTTTGGCTCCGGGTCAATTTCAATTTGTTAATTGATTTTAGCACACCACTTTTTGAATGATCATTCTAATATTTGTCTTTTTATGTTAATAACACACACATATTAAATACAGGAAGATAAAAGTTGAAGTGTGATTATCAAAATTTAGACTGCCAACTACGAAATGGAGAAAAAATTAAAATATCAACCAAATTATTCCACTCCTAATACCTAATGGATGTGATTATCAAAATTTAGACTGCCAACTACGAAATGGAGAAAAAATTAAAATATCAACCAAATTATTCCACTCCTAATACCTAATGGAACCTGCAGGGACTCTACTGTCCCAATGGAATGGTAGGATGTGCCAACCCCCAAAATTACGTCATTTTTGGAGTTTTATGGGGTTCCTAATTGTGTTGATAAAGTTCAGTTTGACACTCATTTGATTTATTGATCTTTTGGGCCGAGAAAAATTATTCAAATTGCTCATCATTATCAAAATGTTTTTCTATGGGTTCCTGTAAAAATTAGATTGATGCGATGTCGGTAAAGGCTTTTTCAGAATTCATAGGGCGCCCTACGAATTATGAAAAAGCCCTTCGACATCGAATTGAGCTAATTTTTTGCATGAACTCATAAAAAAATATTTGATGATCAATGAACGTCGAATTGAACTAATTTTTTGCATGAACTCATAAAAAAATCTTTGATCATTAATGATCGGCCGTTTGAATCATCTTCATTGAATCTAAAACGGGCCCCAAAATCAACAAATCAAATGAGTGACAAACGGGGCCTTATCAACATACTTAGGAACTTCCTTAAAACCCCCAAAACAACGTAGTTTTGGGGGGTGGCAGGTCCTGCCATCCCATGGGGACAGCAGAATCCCTCATTCTATCCCTAATTGGGCTCGTTTTGGGGGTTGGCAGGTCTTGCCATCCCATGGGGAACAGAAGAATCCCACATTCCATCCCTAATTGGGTATATGTCATTGTCCCTCCCTAATGCACAAACCAATACCTAACGTACATAATATGGCATTGTTTCTCATTTGCTAAAATATAAAGGGATTGATAATGGCACTCCCCATGTTGATATTGGCCCTATCTTTTTTTGTCTCTATTAGTTGAAGTTACTAATCCACCCATGTAATTATGAAAGCAAGAGAAAAATGTAATCATAAAGTGTAAGAGTGGTTTAGTAACTTCACCAAATAGAGACAATGGAGGGAGTGTCAATATTAAAATGGAAAGTGCCAATATCAATTCCCAATATGAATCCCATAAAATTAATGGGTTGATTATAACAAATGGTTCTTCACTTGATCTCATTTTAACAGATGAGAAAGGTCTAAGTATGTAACAAACAGTCCAAACTCACAAAGGGTGGAAGCTAACTAGAAGGCCACCTTGGTTCACGAAGATGCTTGTGATTAGGGGTGTCAACGGTCCGGTTTGGTCCGGATTGGTATGAATCCGAGGACCAAACCAAAAGTCTACGGTCCGATGTAATGCAATCTGTGTCCAAACCAAAAGTCTACGGTCCGGTTCCGAAGGAATCAAAAAATTATGGTTCGGTTTATGGTTTATCCACAAATTATTACATTCCATTAAATAAAATAAATAAATTGCACATTTCATTATTTCCACATTAATGTAACTTTTGGAACCCATTCATCAGCAGCTTGAAGTTTTAATAACCTTCCACATTCACGATGTAATTTCAAACAACACTGGAGCAGTATTTCAAAATGATTCAAAGAGATTCACATTCAAGAAAGTAGCAAAAGAGGCAACAAAGAAGAAACCATTTTCTTAAAAAAAGAATATAACAAAAATTTGGACCAAAAAATGAGTAAAGCAAATGGAAAAAGGAATGACTAATCATAAATAACATTAGTTCAGATGCACAACTGGATAAATTTTGAAAACGATGACCATAATAGCAGCAATAGATGCCGTCTGCACCAATTTCCTCAAAGAACCATACCACATTCACCTCTTTAGGATAGAAAATTCATAATAATATGTTTAATCATCATTTTTATTCCAATATTATATATATGTATATTTTTTATTTTTTAAATTCTCACAGTCCGGTTCGGTTTATCCATGGTTCTTTTATGAAAATCCATAAACCGAACTGCGAAGCATGGTTTTCTAATTTTTCAATGCGTGCCCGGACCATAAATCCACGGACCTAATCCAAAACCTACGATTTGATTCGGTTCGAATTCACAGTTCGCGGGTTTTTATTAAGAGTTGTGATCATCTCCTTGGTCACCTGTCTGCTGACTTTCCTTTTCCCAGTCAAATCAAGAAAACACGGCATTTTACTTTCTTAGTAAATGATCATATAAGCATCTTCATGAACCAAGGTGGCCTTCCACATGCTTCCACCCTTGTGAGTTTAGTTTTAAGATAAATAAACGGTTTTGATCATTTGTGTGGGACTTAAAAATAAATTTTTGGAGCTGATTAGCATGTGGTCAGTGCATGAGGATCAGTACCCCTTGAATAATCGTTCTCTTTATTCGTCTTGCGAAGATAAATTTTAAAGGTAAAAAGTATGATAATTAGCTGTCTTTTTGTATGTAATCTTCTTAAATAGTACTACTCTTCGACAAATGATTTTAAAAGAATTCACTAAATTTAAATGCTGGAAAAGTCTACTTACATTTCTTATTTTTACAATCAAACTTATAACCAATGCCACATTAGCATATATGCTTTATTATTTTGACGATCGAAAACGTTCATCGTATAGAGCATGTTGGAAATATCAGTCATGCCCAAAAATTTTATTTATCTGATTTTGATAAATGAGTGATCCGTAGTTCGGTATACATTTATCAATTGTGCGAGTTACGTATTTTCTTTTTCCAATCATGCATTTATCAGCATTTTATAAACATAAATTTTGGTTTTCTTGGAGGATTATTTTCAATGCATTCTATAAAGTGAACGTTTTCAACCATTAAAATGATAGAGTCTATGTGCTAATATGACCAATTGATGTACTACTATATAAAATTGATTGCAAAGATGACAGTGTAGGTAGACTTCCCCTTAAATGATTTACTTCAAGAAAAATGAATGGAGCCCAGCTACGAGGGAAATCGTACCATTCCAGAGAATTCGCCTGGTCACAACACGTGGCTTACCGCAACTGACACGTCGCTCTCTTTCACCCGTCCTCGCGTTTGCCATCGCAAACTGCCATTTCCTGCTGCATGACATATTGACGGCGTTAATGGTGGGCACGTTAGATTTAACTATGATTAGACCTTGACCAAAACAATATGGGTTTTGCTAATTGGAATGGAGCCCTATGGGCTCACCATAAGAAATAATAAAATATATTGTCACCAATCAAGTGACCATTACACGCGCTATTTGTGGCTCAAAGCCATCATTGCTTGTTTGTACTTCTTCCCTAATAACAGTTTTGACTCATATGTTTAATTCACATTTTTAGCTACCCTATATTACTCTCTCTATTCTATCACTGAAACAATATTACTAGCAAATGTACACCCCCATCGGCTCCCTCCGTCCGGATTTGTTGGTCCGTTTTGGGGATTTTAATTTTTTTTCTACTACATTTTTTGAGTTTGTTAATTTCTTATTTTACCCTCAATCCCTCCATTTAATACTCCTTCCATTCCAATTTGATAGTCTACAACGAAACTACGTACAATTTTCAAACAAAAAATAATGTAGTTAGAAAAATTATTTTGCTATCAATATGGATCTTGTTTGATAGATCTCATTGAGAACTTTAATACGGTGCAAAAAAATTCAAAAATGTAAACACATTATTTAAAAAAAAAAAAAATTAGTTTTTGAGTTGTTATTTTAAGTTTTAGGAAAGGGGCAAAAAAGTAAAATTTCCATACTTTATTCTTTGACTTTTGAAAATGGACAAACATTTTAGGACTTGAAAAATTATGATTTAAGACAAACAAATCCGGACGGAGGGAGTACAAAACTCAAAGCTCCGAACTGCAAAATATAAGTTACTCCCTTCATCCCAAAATTTTTTTTCTCATCTTTTTATTTTAGTCCGTCCGTAAATATTTGCTTTATTTCTAAAATTAGTGACAAAAAAAGCAAACTTTCAATTTTTCCCCTTCACTTTTAAATTTAAGTAAATACCTAGTTTAACACAAATAAAATTGAAGAGTAATTGTGGAAATTTTAACTATTCTAAGAGTAAAGAATTTGGCTCCCATAAAAACCTGGAATCCCCATAAAGAGCAAATAAATTGGAAGGAGGGAGTACATTTTTTCAAGAAAAAGTTTCAAATGTTTTTTTATAACCGGAAAGAATTTAGTGATATCTAGTACTGTTAGGGCTCTTTTTTTTCTTAATTTTTTAGAAAAAGTAAATTATTTTTAGGTTCTCCTTTTTGCGGACTGAACAAACGTTCTGGGACGATGGAGTATTTTTTAACTTTCGGTTGTTATCTATGTTGGCTAGAGAAAACAAAAATGGATCACTCATAGCCAATAGGAAAAATTGATATATATTGGTATCTCGTCTACAGTTACGTAAGAAGTAAACAAGGACATTATTTATAATCAATATAAAGGTGATATTATTTATTTACTAAGAATTAAATAAAAGAATCAAACTCCATATTTAACAGAGGTGAGAACATTGCAGAGGAGGCACAATGTTGTCAGGTTGAGACAAAGGTGTGTTAGGGTGAGTTTTTATAGGCAAGGAGTTGTAGACACCCCAATTTTTAACCCTGCATCTCCCCGATGATGAATAAATGAAAATATGTAGAATACCTTGAAATGATCGGTCGCGTCTTTAAAACCATTTGAAAAACAACAAAGAATTTTCAGAAGTGAGGAGTAGAAGACTGAACGGCTTTAAAACCTAGACCGGGCGGCCTTTGTCCCTTGCAAAGACCAAACGGCTTTGATGTCAGGACCGGACGACCCTCTTTGAGAACCGGCGGGCTCTGTCTGTTACTTGTCTTGTCTGAAAATCCGGGTTCAGAGATTTGTGCAGAAGAATATATTCCCCGTGCCGGGGAATATCATGATGATAAAAATCTAATTGCGTGATCCGGTGGGTAACATCAGCGCTTATAAAATCGGCTTCTCTCCTTCACTTTCAGGGAGATCAAAAAGAGAAGGATTTAAAAAAAGAAAAAAAGAAGAGGTGATTACGAGAGGAGAGATCGTAAAACAAAAAAAAAATCGTGCAAAATTTTCCCGCGTCCAGTTACTTTCTTTTCCAGTAGCAAGCTCCACACGAAAAATATTTCAAAACACCTACTCAACTCCAGAAGTTTGCGAGGGCATTGAGAATCAAATCCGAGAAAAAAACAAGTTTCTTTCAGCGTCCGAATCGATTCGATCAAGGTATAAAAATCATATTTTCTGGACCGGGTTCCATAACCGTGGTCCTTTGAGGGGTCTTTTCCCGAACTCGGAATAACTCCAGTAGTTATCTTTGGGTTCGGGAAGTTTATTTACGATAAAAACCATCCCGAGGTATCGAAACGAGCGATTTTTTGTCATAATCGCGCGGTTCGGTCCTCTTTCGGGATACATTTTCTCTCCAAAATATTTTCTAAACATTAATACTCATCTTAGGAGAATTTTTGTATAAAGGAAACCGGTTTTCTAGTCAAACTCCATTCTTTTCAGAGGATAGAAAATATTTTGTAAAAAACGGCCAGAGGGCCGGTCGGCCCTAGTTCAGAACCGGGCGGCTCTTACATCAGAGCCGGACGGTTCTTCCAGAGAGCCGGGCGGCTCCCCTCTGTTCGCCCCTGTTTTCCAGCAAACCTTCCCCTATTTTCTCATCATCTGGTGCGATTTACATTTTTAAAATTACACTTTTTCCCTCAACTTTCTTTTATTAACATTTAGTCCCTTCACTTTATTTTATTTCCTTGTAGTCCTGTTAATTTCATTTATTTGTTATTTCCTGTTATTTACTTGATTAATTGTCAAAAACTTTTAATAAAACATTTTAAAAAGAAAATCCCACAAATATTTAGTAGAGACCGGGAATATCCCGGGCGAGCGGGGTGCTTTTCCAAAAACCTTCCCCGCCCGTAACTTAGCTTCTGGACCCAAAAAGAATCTTTTTCGGAGACCGAATCTTTTCCGAACGGCATAAGAGTCATCAATTATTTTTAAACGGTTTCTCGGGTACCAAAAAGATTTTCTAAATTAAATCCCGGGTGGCGACTCATATTTTTGAAAACGTTTTTCCTGACACCGGAATTGGCCGTCCACAGGAGTAAAAAATTACTTGTTCCAAATCCTTTATTTGTAGGAGGAGTTTTGTGTAATATTAGGAGACTTTTCTGATGCAATTTCTTGGCTTGAATTGACAGCCTGACACGTCTTTGTAGCATTTGCCTTTTCAAGGCAACTGGCCCCCACTTACCCTGAGCCCATAGGGCTTTCGTTAGCATTTACGAAACAATATATAATCATGGTTTGCTGGTGCATATGGTACCAGTAATTCAAATTCCTCCACCGCCTTGAAAATTTCAGTATTTTTGGACGGTTATTTGCGTGGCCCATGAGCCGTTCCCTCATGAACCCACACGAGGTGTGTTTCACCGATTCTGGGGTGTTCCGCTAAGAGTGGTTTTTTAGTTTTTTAGTTTTTCACGACTTTTTATGTGATGTAAAGCCTGTTTGGGAGCTCCTTTTCTCATTATAATTTTTTGCTTTTCACATTTTGACTGTTTGGGTGGTGAAGGTAAAATACATCCACCCAAAACACATTCTCAAAATTTGATGATAGAGAGGAGAAGTTAAAAGTAGGATGACCTGCCTCGAACACCCCCGTATTGAGAGAGGATAACCTGCCTCGAAAACCGCAATAAGCTGGCTTTTTGGCTTTTTGAGTTAGTGGAATAGGGCCTCTATTTAGGGTCTTGCTAACCTCCGCTTATTAGGCGGAGAATAATATGCATATAATGACAAACAAATTCGGATATTGATATACATTTTAAATATCAATACATTTTTACGAATAGCAATACATTTGTTTTCGAATATCGATGCAATTTTTACATAATATCTTCCGCCCTAGTGGCTGAGGTTAGCATTTTCCATCTATTTATCATCATGGGCAGGGACGGAGGGAGAGAGGGTCAAGCGGCCTGCTAAGTTGGCATTTTTCCATAGGTTAGGTTAGGTGTAATATTTATAAGAATTTTGCATATTTCCCACGTGCATATGGTACTTCTTGCCTTAAGAGTTTGGCAAATACTACTACTTGTCCCTACCACACCTGATTTTTTCCTCCTCTATTTAACAAACTCTCTCTCCACGAGAAAAGAACCGAGCAAATTTGTTTTGTTTGGCTTGAATGGATATCCTCTCTCTTGGTCCACCACTGCCTTGGTTGAATTCTAGAAGTTTTGAACCACTAATCGTCGTCAAGTTTGGTATTTCGTCATAGATATGCAACTCCAACAGCTAAATAAAAGCTTTAATGAGGTGAACACTGAGTTATTTTTTAAATGTAACTTTTTGGGGCCGATTAAGTAGATGAATATCTACTTAGCTACTTTGTGTTTGACATTTCAGTGTTGCTTTTGGGGGTCTATTGCAATTGAAATTGTATGTTACTCTTTTCTATTTTGCATGTTAGTATATTTTTTCCTTATTGTTAGACTTTAATTAAACCTCACCCCATCACATTCTCGCTCCGCCCCTAAATCATGGGATCCTCTTGAGTCCCTTTTAAGGGGCCAAAAGGTCCTGTCCGGGTTCATTTTGAAGATCGAGAGCGATGGTATTTTAAGAACATTAAGAGCAACAAAATTCATGTTAATCGGATATCTTTCAATATTGTGTTTTTGAAACACAGTTGTCTTGAGAAAAAATAGATTTAGAAAATATTTACACACTGAATAAAAACCCTTTTTCTTAAAAATAGGTATGTGTCAAAAACACTTTAAACAATATTCGATTAACATGAATTTTGACGTGCCCATTGTTTTTGACGAGGTCTACAATATCAACGATCCCGATTTTTCAAAAGAACTTGGGAAAGGCCTAAAAAAAGGCATGTAATGGACTGGAGAGGATATACTGTGTTTGGATGGGTTTTGGAAAGAAAATTTTGAGAAGAATTTTTGAGATAGTGTTTGGTTGGATTTTTGAAAATGAGAATAATTAGGAAATGATTGAAGAGAGTTAGAGAGAGAAATGAGAATAATGAGGTAATGAGTGGAGAGAGAAATGTAAGTAATAATTGGAAGAAGAAAAATCTTTTTGAAAATGGGCAAAAAAGGCTTCCGAACAAAGCCTATGCGTCCTTAAAATATTGTATGTCTTTCAGGAATTTCCCAAAAAAAAAAAGACAAAAATCTCTGTTTCGGGAAAAAAAAATTAAGTGTTCAATTTAAGGTAAATATGAGGGGTTGCACCATTTTTTTACTTTCCCTTTTTCATGGTTGAGTATTTCATTTGATTGTTCCTTAATAAGTGTTCATTTTAAAAAGTTAATGAGTGAAAGTTGTTAAATTTCTCAATTTCTTTTTTGAGTAGATTTTTTAAAATAGTTTCTGGGAAAAAATGTAATTAGATGTCTCCGTAAGTGATAATTGCGGAAATTTTGAATATTAATTTGAAGTGTAACGATGGTTTCTCTGTATAAAATTAAATTTACAAAGTTGGACACTTAGAAAGGAGGATGTATTATTTTAGATGGGGAGAGGTTACACCTTGAAGGGAAGCTTTTATCATGTTTTCAATTGGAGCCTTCCTCAATTTGGGGTGATACTAAATTTGGTCTAAGAATGCAATTTTGAGAACTATTTTATTTTTTCTTGATGTAAAGAAGAGTAAATATGGGCCAAGTATTGATTTTTCTTATCAAAGATGAAAAATAAGCTAGTATAAATTTTTTATAAGTAAATGGGTATTTTTACATAGTAAAACCTTCTAAGGGTACGATAGTAATTTATACGGAGGGTATTTTGGTAATTTGGTAATTTCTATGGCTAACAAAATGAAGTTCCTTGATACATAATGTACTTTTCTAAAATAATATTTAGGAGATTTCTATTCAATAATAATCTATTTTCTTTTTCTATTAACTAAGTTATACGTAATTATTTGACAACATTATACATATTAATAAATGTTTAATGAACATTGTAATTTCTAATATCACTTTTACAATCTAATTTAACTAAACATTCACATCCATGGTCAAATTCGTGATAAAAATACTGTTTAGGTTTACAACTGTAGAGTCTAACAAGTACAATGGTAAACCATAATTTCAGAACTAAATTTTGAACTAGCAGGAATCTGCCCCAACCGTCTAGATGGACGTCACTTCCGTTCGGACGGGATTTCTTGAGAAAACAGGGCATAGCTTGGTCGAGCTTTGTTTCGATGCATGGTTCAATTTTCTTCGTTTCTAAACATTCAAAAACATCATATAAGGTTTCTAATATACTTAGGGATAGTAGGGGAGAGTCTACACTACCTCTCCTCCGAAGAATAAGGTCAAACACGGTTTCGGCGAAAAATGGAGCGTTGACGGGAATGAGGGTGGAAATGACTTCTCTACTTCTATACTCTCTCTGTAGAATTTCATAGATGGAACTCTTCTCTTTCTCTTTTCTTTTCTTATTGAATTTTCTGAGTAAAATGAGATGTGTTTGATGTGGTGAAGAGTGTGGTATGGATGAGGTATTTATAGGTGGAGATGAGATGGTTTGGAGGGAAAGTTTTGAATGGGAACATGTGTGGACCCTGGGTAAAATTCTGTTTTTGAAAATGATTTGGAGTTTCCACCGGAGTTTGAGGTTCGCACCTGAGAAACCATTTTGAAAAATGACTATTTTGCCCTTGTTTTGGAAAAGGTTTTACCAGTTCGTCATCACCATAGTATCTTAGGTTCGAGAGCCAAGTTACGAGAGGGGAAGAGTTTTAAGGCAGCCCTTGACCCGGTGTGAGGACCGATCTCTACTAATGTTTATGGGTTTTCTAAAACATTTGTTTCCAAACTTTGTTCACGCATAGGAAAGGGGGAACACATATCGGGGATAAATGCGGAAAACACGTAATAGTATATGCTTGTGAGATGTGTACGAGATGATATATGATGATGATTAAGATGATACAAATGACAATATTAACAGATAACAACTGTAATGAAAGGAAAAATAGAACTTTTGATCGTTTCTTGAATAAAATCAGTTTATACCTTTTGTTATCCTTCAGGCACCTGAAAAAGGGGTGCTTCAGGCGCCTAGAAAGTGTTTTAGGCGCCTGAAGCAAGATTCAGGAGCCTAAAGCTGCTGCTTCAGGTGCCCAAAGCAAACATCTTGCTCTTTCTGCTTTGCCTCTAATTTTGGTGAAAAATGGTTGGAGGCTTACTGTTTGGCAGAAAAGAAGCTTGAAATCTTTGTTTGAAAGATGGTTTAAGTTCATAAAACTTGATTCAAGTTTATCAAGAAGATAAATAGATATGATTTAAACTGATTTTGAATCAAGAAGATGATTTTAAGAGTTTTTGATATCAGATTCCATTGTTTTAAAAATGAAAAATAAAGGAGAGACTGCTTCAGGCGTCTGAAACACCCTCTTTTAGGCACCTGAAGCACCTTTGTAATGTCGAGCGAAAGCTTCTTTGTTGACTTGTTTAAGCCCTCGTAAGCCTTTTACTGGTATTGAAAACTGGTAAGGCGTCTGAAAGGACCTTTTAGGCGCCTAAAAGGATGGTTTAGGTGCTTGAAAAGTAGTTTAGGTGCCGGAAAGGATGGTTCAAGCACTTGAAGGATGGATTAGGCACCTGAAAAGTTGTTCAGGTGCCTGAAAGGTGGTTTAGGCGCCTGAAAGAGTTTTGATGGCTTTTTAGGTTATTGGTAGGTTTTGGTTGAGTTTCAAGCTCTTCTTCAAGCTCAAAAGTATTTTTGTTGGTCTATCTTCATCATCGAGAATGCCAAGGATTTTTGTAAGCTCAAATTAGGGCGTCTACAACATGCCCATGTGGGTAGAGAGGAGGTGGATTGAAGGGAAAGTTCTAATGGGAACATGCCCATGTGGGTGGTGATGATGGTGGTGGATGCTCTGGGGTAGAGATAAGGAAGAAGAGGATAGGATGTGGTGAGGATTTGGATGATGTAGGCTTGATTTTGGGGAAAGTAGGAAAAGAAGAGGTGATAATGGTGGTGTATAGGTGATGAGAGGTGGTGTAAGGTTGATGGTATTTGTTTTAGGATGATGTAAGGGAAGGGGATGAGGTAGGGGGAGTAGGGTACTAGGTGGAAGGAGATAAGGTGATGCTGGTGCATATTTGATGTGTGATGGGTAATTGAAAGGTTGTGTAATGGAGGAGAGAGATTGGTTAATGTAAGAGGTG